>JARHVA010000535.1:155000-442500 GCA_037957365.1 Torreya grandis | reverse complement strand
CATTGTAATCCCTATCATCATTAAGATGCTCAACTGATGTTGTTCCTCATCAGTAGTGTACAATGACTCATAAGTAAAGCTCACTGAGTGATAGGTTACCTTGCTCATATACTCTCCAAACAACATGACCATGTTAATATCATGCTCCTCTCTCAAACATGAGAAGAGCTCATCACCCTCAACCAACAACCATAAAATCCTATACACATCCTCTTGTGTCACTGTCAACTCTTCAAATGGCAAATGGAAGATGTTGGTCGTGTAATCCCACCTCTCAATAAACACTATCATCAAACTCATATCCCATGTAAATCTATAATATCATTACACTCCCCCTAAACGTACAGTTTCCATGTGCTCCCACTCATCTAGGGTGACATCCCTCCTCATCCACATTAGTAGCATAGGTAGGTAATCTCATAGTGTCAACTCCTACCTAACTTGCATCCATACACACACACCTCAAGTCACATACTTTCTAATATAACCTACCATCACTTTTTTCCCTTCTCTTTGGGAGATCTACATTGGTTTGAGGCCCTCAATTGAGATATGTAGGTAGCACTCAATTGACATGGGGTCTTATGAGGTTATCTTGGCCATATACCCACCTAACTATCTAACCTACTCTCCCATCTTGACCATAGGCCTCACTACCTCTCTCTCTACCCTAGGCCCAACTACCTATCACAACTATAGGCCTCATAACTTATATCCCTAACTTTCAACCCTATGGCCTATCTTTTAACCCTTAGGTCCCCTAACCTATTTCAACCTATCCTTTCTTAACCATTTCCCCTAACACACTTTTAACCATACCTTATATTTTTTCCCTATGCATTGGGAGAACTACATTGGCTTGAGGCCCTCAACTAGGCTATGTAAGTAGCACTAAGTTAATAAGGGGTCTTCTGAGGCTATCTCAGCCATTAGGTTCATTGCCTACTTCAATTAGGGATCTAAAATTGACCTTTTATCCTATTGTTGGATTCTTTATGGTCACCAACATCAATTTTGTATGATGACATTGGTGTTTTGTGTTAGCTAATTTCAATAGACCTCACCAATATTAGTACCTTATCAGCCAATGCCGATGGACCCCACTGACATCGGTGATTGGTTTAGCCCTAGGGCCAAACAACCCATCTCTTAACTTTAAATTTTAACCTAAAAAATACCCCAAACCCCTCCTAGATTCATCTAAACTTACCCTTACCTCATTTCCTACCCCTCTAATAGCATTCTTTCCCCCCAAACTTCAAATTTAACCTAAAATAGAAAATTAACAAAATTAAATTCAAAATCAACTCAAAGGGGATCATACCTCATCTCTCTATCTCTTCTAGGCTATAATAGGTGGCACTTATGGTGGTACACATCCAGCTCGGTCCCTTCCTAGCTCTACCATCTCACCAACACTTAGAGCTCTTTTTCTCTCTAATCAAACGTTGCAAATGAGTTCTAGTGGGTCACCAAACCCCTTTTTGTTAGGTTTGTTCACCCACTGACATATACATCATTAACCTAAGTCATTGACATTAGCACTAATTCCTACTAACAACGGTGACATAATTGACATCGACACCCTTGAATTAGATTTTCCACCAACAACCATAACCCTTTAGACTCTACCCCTAATATGGGGTAACTTAGAGATCACGTATATCTCCTTGAGTATGGAAACTACCCTTGGAGATCACTTAAATCTCCACTCATGATGACTTTGACTAGAGATCATGAATATCTCCTTGATCATTAACCCTTTTAAACTAACCTTGCATTGCTTGTCTTGACCACTTTTGATATCTTGCTATAGTTGGTTATTGTACACACGTATGTTTATTAGGTGTTTTGGATGGTGACCAAGCTCATCCTATCACCTAAAACCTTTTTTGTTTTTTAGGGGCACTTCCTACTTCAAATACATGACACACATGGACCATTGGAGATAAAACTTTGATTATTTTGACCTTATTAGCTATCACTTACAAGCTATGATTTGGTTATTTCTATTCGAGTCCTCCTCCACCTTACCTATTCTTAATTTTGTCGACTATAGCTCATAGTAGTATATGTGTAAGTAGTGATACCACATTCTCATCCACTCACCCAATTCACTTCTTATCAAACTGGTACCTAATTCTAGTTTCTCTTCCATCAGTTCTCGTTATGAGGGGGGATACCTCATCCAATACCTAGAGCATCTAACTCCTATTTTTGTCTTGAAACTTGTCAATGAAAATTATAAGATAAAAAGGGACAAATGTAGACACCAAAAATATGTCACACACATGCATAACTCCCTATATCAAAACCCCCCTTGAGCCCATTTTTATTAATAATAAATATCCTTCTTAACCCATACTTTTAACCCTTACACATTTAATTAATTTAAAATATTTAATTAAAATTAATAAAAAACCACTTATGCTACCTAATTCTAATTCTTACCTTTGAGTCACCTCAAGACTTAGCACCCTTATCCTAAATACCCATGACTTATTCTTACCCCAAAAATAAATTCCTAACCAACTATGTCCTTCTTAAACTCCTATTTCTTTCTTTTCCTAATAAATACCACACTTGGCATGAAAAATTAAAAAATAGGCTAAAAATATCCCTTTTACTTATTCTCATGCCACTAATGTTAGTGAACCCATGGCCAACATTAGTGGGATCATTGACATCGATTACTTAAGACAAACTCCAAACTAATGTTCAAATTAGTAAAAATCAACAAAACTCGTTTTTATTTGCATACAAGCTTTTGGTATCTAACTTTACACATCTTGGATTAATGTTACCTTGTAGAAGTTAATCTAGACTAGGAACCAAGCTCTTAAGAACCAAAATCACATGTTTTTTTCTCTATTCAAGGCATTGGTTCGGTAAGCCTTATATGAACCATCCATTCAGCTAAGTACATCACTTATTTTGTAAGACTTTAAGTAGTTACATTATAATCACTTTATATCTATTATTTATTATTTTATGCATTCCTAACCAAACCCCCATGAAGGAGTTACAAAGCTTCCCCACTTATTTCTCCTTGTTCCAACACACCAAACCTCTAACTAGACCCATCCAAATAATATTCTCTCTCTTACAACTCTCCAAACCTTCCAGACCTGACCAAAAACATTTCCCAGACCCATAAAATCCTTATATAGGTTCTTAGGAAATTATTTCCCCTACCAACATCAGTTTCCTGACTGATATCGGTCACACTTGCTCACTAACCTTGGTAGGCTAACTAACATTGGCAACTATGGATTTTTAGTAACCTCTCTAAAACTTGCCTAAACAACTTCCAAAATACAAACTGAATATACTAGCTACACTCTATTACTCTCTGCTATACTCAAGTTGTGAACAATGGTAACATATCTCTCTTTTACTCTCTCTTTTCTATTTATTACTCTTTTATTTCTCAAAAGTGGACTGTCATCCCCAAGGAAGTTTGACACTTTTTGGAATGAGCACGTATCTTGGCAGCCCACTCATATATCTACTAATAGATATTTTTATGGTAGTGATTTCTTACCTATAGGTAGTCCTCCCCAACCAAAGAGGAGTGCTCACAACATCTAGATATAATGAGAAAACCAATTTGGGTTCATTCTAATCACTTATCCCTATCCTTCTTTATTTTTCTTTAGACTTGAAATAGACACAATTTTAGCGAAACACCTAAACTTATAAATTCATTTTTTAATCTCACCTTGGACCTACAAGGGTTATAAAGTCTCCTCCTAATTTTAATAACTTTCAAATATGATCAAACAAACTTTCAAAACATAGTTCTCAGGTTTCCTAATTTAAAAACATAGAGACCGATATCGATCACCTGTGACTAATGTCAATTACCAAAGAACCAATGTTGGTTGATAATAATTGATACCAGTTAAGAAGGATCAAGATCAGTTTCATATTAACCTAAATGTAAAAAAAACATGAGGTAAAAACTTTAATTATCTCAAAATTAGATAAAAACTTCTCAAAACATGCAAGGAGATGATTAGGTAGAGAGTTTAATTGTCAATGAAACTAAAAAATAGTGATTATGAATACCAAAAATATTTAAAATGTAAGTTTTGAAGTCATGTTTTTTCCTTATATCTTGATTTATGTCATTCACATACCAAGCTAAATTAGGTAAAACCAATGATGGTTAAACAAAATTGATGCTGGTTATGCTTGACTGATGTCGGTCTTTGTGTAGATCTAAGTTAGCACAAAAATTAAAAATATGGCAAAAACAAAGGTAAAACTCTAATTTTAATGATATTCAAGCATTCATTTGAAAAAAATTTAGTTGTATCTTGGTGTCCTTGGTATATGGGGTGCTTCATGTCCCATCGGGCATACCATTTGTGATCATAAGAATTTGACATAGAGAGAAGGTTAGTATTATGTTAGAACGTAAAATAATGAAATCAAATAGACTAAAAAGCTAACATCTCTAGCCTATATCATAGGGGGGAGCATTATAAACAAAACCAATGGAAAACACAACTAAAATTCAAAGAATACCAAATTCCTTACCTTCCCTAAATGCTCTAAAAGATTTATTGTGTGGCTTGCTTGGTTTGTGCTTAAAGAGTCTTTGGAAATGGATCTTGGCTATCTCCTTTTCTCATTGGCACCATGGTTGGATTTGATATGGATTTATTGATGGATTTGGCTTGGCTTATGATTTTATCATTATAACGCTATTATTTCCAATCTTGCTATAAAACTTACATTATAACTTTACTCTATCCAAGCTCTATAAATGAGAGGCAAATGTTTGTATTTATATGTTTAGAAACTCACCCCAACTCATGGTGAGTTAGAGTGTAGTTAAATATTGAAATGGGTTCAAACTTAATCTAAGTGAGTTAATTAACCCCTTTAGATTTAAAAGGTGTCAAAACCGCATGGTTAGAAATGAATAGGCAAGGGTGAGATATTTTTAGATATTTATAAAGGCTTGACAACTAACAAATGTAATCATGAAAACTTAGGATATTCTTGATTTTTTAATTTCCTTTTTTAGAATTTCATTAATTACTCATGGATAATTCAACTAGGCATTTAATTTGTTTTAAAATTTTAATTAAAATTGTTTAGTATTTTTAGAATTTTTAAGATTTGATTTTATGTGTTGACTTACCCCATTTAATTGGTTATAAGACAAATTTCATGTTGTAATGTTGTGGAATGATTGGAGATGAATCTGTGAGAAATTTTTATTGCTTATGGTAGGATACCCCAATTAGGGATGTCTCAAAGTGTTTATGGGATTTTATGAGTGTTGTATAAGTAAATTTGGGATGATACAATGATTCTTAGTCTTAATTTGAAAAGGTTGGTAAGAATCGGTCTGAAGTCCAATATCAAGCCATTGGTAGCCAATTTTAGGTGTCTACAATAATTAGTTAGCCAAACTTCTCATTCATTATAGGTAAGAAGAAAATAATTTCCATCCTATTGTTTAGCATTTCATAAGTCAACCATGGTCAACTCATGCTCTATGTTATATGATAAGTGACTTAAAATTAAATTAGATAAATTATCAAAGGTAATGTTAGATCCCTTTAGTATGTTTTAAAATCACTCAAAGGCTTGTCTACTCAAGTTGTATGGAAACAACAAAAGTAGATAAATGTTTTTATATGATACTTCTTGACATGCCACAAATAATTCCTTCATGTTCTCTCTAGGATCTCTCCTTACCTAGTATTTGTTAAATGTGGGTTCCTCAAAATGAGATGAAAAAGGTAGTTGAAGGAAACTCATGTCAAATAGGTATGGGCATATTTCATCAAATTTGTATTTCTTCCTTTGATTTCCTTCTTGAGTTTATAGAACAACATATTTAACTCTTTAAATACTTAGAGAGAGGGAGCATTTTGGGATGGAAGAAGCACATATTTATGAATTTTTAAAGATGCATTATCTTGATTTTGATAGAAATATGGATTAAGATGGAATGGCTACCCTTTAGACTAAGCTATTAGGGTATTTCAATATATAACCAAAAATATATTTTTGATAGGGTACTTGTTTTTAAATAATATTGGGAAGTCAGTTAGCAACACATTATTGAGTTGGTGGAACTTGTTATCGATATAGAGGATGTTTTTTAGAATAACTAAGAACTTATTGCAAATGTATTTGTTGTTGGAAAGTAGGAATTTATTGTCAATTAGGAGGGATGGATTTTGGAATAATAAGTCTTTTTGGTTGTAGGTTAATCACAACTTATTTTGGTGGAGGATTTTCATATTGATTCATGGATTGGTCATAATTTGTTATGATAGTGGATTATTGGTAACCTATTATTTCGTATTGGAAGGGTATGATAGATGCTATAAGGATCCTATTAGGAATTTAAAGGAACATTTTTTGAAATATAATCAATTGGTTTGGAACTATATAAATTTTATTGGGAACTACAAGTAAATGGTTTGGAACTAGAAGGGACTTTTGGGGAATTAGAAAGAATTTATTTAGAACTAGAAAGGACTTGATGTAGACTAGGAAATCTTGTAGTGGATTGCTGGTAGATTTTATTAATGGATCCACTAGAAGTGTTGGTTTTGGAGATGTGAATGGATATATACTTGATTTAGGATTTGATAGTGGATGTATTTGTTTTTTCTTAATGGGAATATTTTATTCCATAGGTGTGGGATTGTTGAAATAAGTATTAGCGAGGGAGGTAGTCAAAGAAGATAGAAGCTTACTATTTTGGTAAAATTGTGTAATAATGAGTTGGATATTTTGGGAGAGGTTAAAAATATACCCTTTCCACTTTTTAAATGATTCTATAATTTCACTATAAGTTTGTATCAGGTTTTATACTTGAGTAGAAGTTGATTCTAGATGTATCTCCTCTATTTGAACATGGTTATGTACTTCTTTTTCTTTGAGGGGTATATCCTCATATGCTCATTGATGTACCTTTTTCTCATGGTTTTCATTATTTTTTAAGTATCCAAGTAGATTGTAAGACCATTCATCCTCTATAGAGAGGTTGTAAGAATCCCCAATTTATGTATATCTAGGCATGTTTGAATTAATGATGCTCATATTGACTTAAGATATGAGGTTTAAATTGATTTGGTTGAATACATGGAAAGATTTACATATCAATTCAAAGTTGGTTGTTGGATTTGACAAATTTTTTAAATTCAATTTATATCTTGATGTGATTTTGGAATACTTACTGGTCAACATAGAAAGTCAAATTTAAATGTGTAGATGTAAATTGAGGTTTAATTCAAATTAGAATGATGTTTAATTTGAAGAATATTACAAAACTTATATTTATATGCTTGAAGGGTCAAGGATTATTTTCAAATCTCCCTTAACCAAATTTGATCTTAAAATCTTGATTTTTTTAATTTTGTCTTCATTTGACTTTGATCTAAATTTCAAATTTACAAGTTGAATTGATGATAGAAATGACCTTAGTTGACCTTGTTTGTCTTTTGAAATTTTAATTCATTTGAATTTGGATTATAATTATATTTTTGGTTCAAAATGAACCTAATTTAAATTTTAATGAGAATTGATTTTTGGTTCAAATGAACCTAATTTAGACTTGTTTAAAAACATACACCATAATAGTACAATGGGGACACATTAACATTTGAACTGGGTAGTGTAACACTTAGTACATGATAAAATGGATCAAAAATTTGAGTAAACTAATGAATTTAAACATGATTTTATAATGACCATGTTTTAACTTAAGATAATTTTGATTTTTTTGACATGTGTAATGTATGCCACACAAAATGGGTATAAGACAACCAAAAATCAACAACATGCATTAAAAATAAGACCTATATTTAGTGGAAGAATAGTTGTGTAATGTGACTGTATCATAATATATACCACACAATAATTAGAAATAGGTTAATTTCTTAATCCTTATTACAAGTAGTATGTCATGAGATCTTGGGGGAGGTTGGTTTCCATCGCACTACAAATTGTATATGATGGAAGGTCTTTATATAAAATTTTGGAAAGGATTTTATAAATTATCACCAATATACCTTGTGGTATGTGGGGATAAAAATATATCAAATAAGAATAAATAATGATAAATTCATAAGATATTTTAGCCCCTGCACAACTTCTTTATCTGTAAAGGTCTCAGTGAAGTGATACCAAAAATTTGGACTATGAGAGTGATGTATGACAGTGTAGCAATATAGATAAACCCCTTATTATCATGAAAACATTTATGGGGAAATTTTGTATGCTATTATATAAAAATTATATTAATTTATATCCCTCATCAAATCTACAAGGTCAGTGCATACACTAAGAGATGAAATCCTAGTTGTTGTGCCCTATGAACTTATAATAAGGTGATGAAATACACCTCGTGCAGTCAAAAAGGAGAAGAAAAAGGAAAAATAATAACCTATGTTTTTTATGCACCTAGGATCCATCAAAGGGGAAAGGGGATATCATATTCATGATATATTATTCATAAAAAAATAAAAAACACAAACACACAAGTAAATAAAAATACAAATAAGTTTTTAGAAAACCAAATGCAAGTGTAGTTTATTTTTAATTACTCTAAAAGAAGTTTTCAAAAGGTGTTTATTTTGAATTAAAACCACATCTTTGTCAAGAATAACCTAAATAAATAAGTTTAGGTTTTAAATTATGGTCTTTGGTAAGTGAAGGAAATTGAATAGGTATTTTTTAGCTCGTGGTAAAATTACATAGAGTGATCCCACTATTTAGTGGGGTGATCCCACCATTTTGAAAATAGAAGAACAATAAATAATAAGCTAGTGAATATGTCTATTATTAGGGTGATATCATTGATTTTCAAGGTGATATCATTATTAAATAACACAATTTCACCATTTTCAAAAAAATGATAGACAATACGAGAACAAATATTGTTACCTTCATTATTATACCATTTTGTAGGTTGATATCACTGATACACATGTCAAATCCAACATTTTGTAGGTTAAATCCATAGTTAGTGTTTTCAATATTGTCATTTGATAGTCTATATGGATCTGATTGTCTCTATTGATATGAAATGAATTCCCATTGATATGAAGTTTATATCCATTAATTTCCAAAAAACACAAATAGATAAAAACAAAGGAGAAGAGATATTGTTGTTACATATGTTGATACACCAATCATGGGAAGCAAATCTAATGATATGAAGTTTATTCTTATCAATATATATGGGACATAAAAATTGAAAATTTAGAATAAAATAAGGGAAATTAGGCTCAAAATTGATCTAACTTAATAATTAGAGGATGCGGGGTGTGTAGTTTCACCATGCATGCTATATGTAAACACATCAGTACAAGGGAGTTAGTTTTATTATTAGTATTAAATTAAAATCAAATGCATTTAAAACTAATACCCAAGCATACATCCTCATATTGGGAAAGGACAAGGAAGAGATAAACAAACATAAATAAGATAATAATATAATTTACTTTCACTTTAGATATCTCTATATTTCCAACATACATGTTTGTTTAGCCTAGATATAAAGCTTATAGTCTTTGTAAATGATGGAACATCATTCCAAAAAAATATACCATTGTGCTATGTATGTTTTAATTGAGAAATTAATGAATGAGTGAAGTTTTTTTTTTAGATTTTGGTAGAGTAATTTTGCAAAAAGAGTTTGTTTATAATGGAAAATACCCCTTATATTTTTAGATTTTAGAAACTATTTTCAATCATTGGATGATCATCAATATGTGTGTTTGAGGTTTAATATATTTTATAGGGTTTATTTCATCAATATTTGGGGTTAGTTTTTAATTTATGCAACATATGTGTCATTTATGGAGCATAGGTTTCATTTATGTTGATATTTACAAGGTTTGACCTTTGGGTAAATTTAAATCAAGTTCAATCAACCACTTTCTAGGAAATTACACTTGAGGACATTTTTTAAATTTTAAAATTTACATAAATATAATTTTATCCAATTTCGATGGATTTACTACTTAAGGATATATTAGAAATTTGATTTGATTTAATCGACTAATTAATCCTATATTTAATTTTTGTGATTTTTACAATGTTGAAAATGGAATAATTATTCTCTTTAATTGACTAAAATGTCACTTGAAAAATAAAAAAAATATCTCTAGATGAATCAAACCTAGTTGGTGATTTGATGTGATGTATTTACCCAATTAGGGATACACCAATGTGTTTCATAAGATGCACTTCAAGTGTGCAAATGATTTTGAGTGTTTTTGTTATTTTTGACTTATTTCATGTGTTATTAAAGAAAGTCATTTAGTTTAAAATTTCAACATGGAAGCGATGAAAGTAGAGCTTTTACAATACCATCATAACATCCCTATAGGAAAATATTTTGAATCATTATAATAAATTGGCACTGTGGACTCTGATACACCCATTCCTTTATCTATCATTAGATCTTAATGTTGGAAATATTTTCATTGATGTCAAAGCTCTAACATTATTGGTGATAAAGACCTAATTACATTTAGTGGTGTTAATATCTTGGATAATTTGTTTTAATATTAATGAATATATTTTTAATTGCATATAAGTCAAAAGAGGGCCCATGGAGAAGTCAAAGAGTCATGGGGTAAAAGACGAAAGAGGAATGGGACATATTTTATCATGAAGAGTCATCTTGAGGAAATCCAAGAGTCACTATGTGAAGACAAAAGAGGGTATGGCACATTTTTACATTAATAGACACTTTCAAGAATACAAAAAATCACCAAGATAAAGACAAAAGAGGAAAGGATGCATTTAATTATGAAGGGTCACCATGTGACTTTTCAAATACAAGGATACAAAGGGTCATGCAATTTTGGTTCAAGTTTCCATGAGGATTGAAGGGTCACAAAGGGTTAATACCAAAGGTAATTTGGAAAATATAAATAAAGGCTTGATAATCCATTTGAAATATGTAAGAGAGTTCATGGTTTGTATTTGTTTTTGAAGAGAGAAAAGTAAGAGATATTGTAGAGATATTAGTGTTTCAGTTTTATTGTACATCTTAAATGTGTGGCTAGGTGGTTAAAGAAAAAGAATTTGATTAAAAAATAAGATATATAATATACTAATTCACCCCCACCTCTTAGTATATTTCATGCTTAACAATTGGTATCAAAGTAGGATCCTTTGAAAAAGTTTTATAGCTTGAAGGTAGATCGGGAAAGTATAATGGATAGATCACATGAAGGTTTTTCTACAAATAAGTCACCTGTGTTTGATGAGACAAATTATGTTTTTTAAAGAATAAGGATGAATACTTAATTGATGGCCCTTAGATTTGACATATGGCAAGCAATGGTAGAGGAATATGAAGAGCCACAAACACTTGTAACTACTATAGAAAATAAGAAGGCAAGTGAAAATAATGCTAAATATTTAAATGCTATTTTATGTGGTTTATGTGAATCAAAATTTGTTAAGGTTATACAATGTAAATCTACTCATGAAACTTGGGTAGGACTTGAGAATATTTACAAAGGTGATGGAAAGGTTCAACAATCCAAGCTTCAAACTTTTAGAAGATAGTTTGAGAGTTTAAAGATGGAAAAGGAAGAAAATAGAGCAAGTTATCTTTTGTGAGTTGATCAAATAGTTAATCAGATTCAAGGTCTTGAAGAAAAGTTAGAAGAATCAATTATGGTTCAATTTTTTTTGAGATCTCTACCATTGAGACATGATGCAAAAGTTTTGGCCATTGAAGAGATGAAGAATTTAGCCAAGCTAAGATGTATGAGCTACATGGTATTCTTATAGCATATGAGATGCAGACAAAACAAGAGAAACCCTCAAAGAGAGAATCTACTTTCAAGACATCAAAGAAAGAAAAGTCCAAGATTTAAGAATCAAGTGACAGTTGTAGTGATGATGAAGATGACAATGGAGCTCTATTCATTTGCAAGCCGAAAAAGGTCATAGGTAAATATCAAGGAAAATTACCTTTAAAATGTATTAATTTTGAAAAGATTGGATATTTTGTAGCTAAGTGCCCAGATAAGGGTAATGGTGATAATGAGGGATGAAAGTATACATACAAGAAGAATTTTAAATGAAAATTTAAGAATATATTTGAGAAGAAGAGTCTGTATTCTAAAGATCCTAGATCAACTGAAGATAGAGGAGTCAATGATTCAGAAGAAGAAGAGATTCTATTCATGGCCATATATAAAGATACCTCTACAAGCAAAATTACATATGATCAAGAGGAAGTATAGGATGAAACCAAAGTGAATATGGAAGGAGAAATCATTTGTGCCTTAGAAGAGTTAAAATCTCTTTAAAAAAAATTGAATATTAAAGCTCTAGATTGAGAAAAATGAAAAGGAGTCAAAAGAAATAATTGAAGATATACAAGCACACTTTGAAGAAGCCAAGAAGAATGAAGAAGGTCTAATGACACAGTTGAAAATAGTTCATAAAGAATGTATGTTATTGAAATTGCTTCTTTAAAATTAGATCTTGAGAAAACAAATAAAGCAATCAATGATAGAGCAGCCAATGATTCAAAATTTGAGAATAACACTAATATGTTGAATAAGATATTAGAAAATCAAAGATCAATGACAGATAAGATAGTTATTATATTTTAAAATAAGAAAGGGGAGGCCACTACTTTCACATATAAGGAAAAAGGAAAGAGCTATGTTGAATCTCTTACAAAAGAAGAAATAAAAAGGGAAGAAGTTAAGAATACAAAGGACATCTCAAACAAAGAAGGCTAGAGGGAACAGAGCTACAAAAGGTAATTAGGTTAGAGATACACAAATAGGTCCTATTTTTATGGTTACTATTTTTATTTTAATGGATAGGTCATAAGAAAATAAAATGTCAAAAAAGGGATAACAATTGTAGAAATAAGAAGGAAAGTCATGCAAAGTCAAGTAGAAGCCACAACTCTTTTGCTCTTCTATCAGGCTTTAATGAAGAGGCCATAATATGTTACAAGTGAAACAATTTCAGACACATAGCCTAGTACTGTAGAAGTGTGTTTGAGTCAGTCAAGAAGGACTAGAGCTTCAAGGCTCTATTCATCAAGAAAAAAGTTTAGACAGGTTCATGGTAGAAGAAATAACCTGAAAATATATATTGGTATAGACAACTTTGTATGCAAGAAATGAATAAAATCCATGGTTTATTGATAGTAGATATTCAAGGCACATGATAGGAGACAAAATAAATTCCATAACCTTGAAGAAGATCAATGGTGGCATAGTGAAATTTAGAGATAATACTACTACCAGAATTGCCATAAAAGGTACACTAAGTTTGGATAATGGTAGAACTAAAACTAAAAATATTTTGTCTGTAGAAGGTCTTAAGCATAATATTTTGAGTGTAAGTCAAATGTGTGATTAGGGACACACACTAAAGTTTTATGCAGAAGGTTGTGAAATTAGGAGAAAAGATTTAGATGTGTTGATTATAGATGCTTAGAGAATAGGCAATAATTTATTTATGTTATCAGACATCAAAGGTCAAAGATGTTGTTTGAGTCAGATTGAAGAAAGTTGGCTATCACAGGAGAATATGTCACATAAATTTTGACAATCTTGTCAACATCAGCAAAAATCAAGTAGTCATAAATATTCCAAAGATTATAAATCCATTCGACATGCTTTGTGAACCTTGTCTACATGGGAAGCAGGCCAGAAGGTAGTTTAAAATAAAAGAGTACTCAACCACTTAGATGTTAGAGCTTGTTCACACTAATCTATGTGGACCTATGAGAACTCAAAGTACTCAATGTGATAAATATTTCACGTTTCTTATTGATGATTTTTCCTGTATGACTTAGGTAATGTTTTTAAATAAAAAATTAGAAGCTTTTAGATATTTCAAAGCGTTCAAAGCATTATTTGAGAATGAAACCATTTTAAAGATTAAGTGTCTAAGATCAAATCAAGGAGGATAATTCATGTTAGATCAATTCATTATGTTTTGTGAATACCATGGAATAAAGAGACATTATTCAAAAGCCAAAACTCCATAGCAAAATGTAGTAGTTGAGTGGAGAAACAAAATAGTTGAGGACATTGCTAAATGAATCCAAGATACCATATAAATATTAAAGAGAGGTAGTTTCTATAGTAATACATATTTGGAATAGATCATTATTGAGAGTCAATAGTGACAAGACTCCTTATGAGATACAAAAAGAAAAAATAGTAACAATTGATTATTTTAGAGTTTTTGGCAGCAGATGCTTCATAAAGAGAACCAACAAGAAACTTGGGGAGTTTGAATCTATAGTAGATGAAGGTATACTTATTAGTTATTATTGAAAAATTAAATCTTATAAATTTTATAACAAAAGAACCAAGAATTATTTTTAAAGTGTAAGTGTCAAGATAGAAGAAGATGGAACACAAAAAATCAGTGATCTAGTAGACATTCCTAAAATCATTGAAGAGAAAGATTTTGAAGAATTAGATGAAGATGAGAAGAAGGAGAAAAAAGACACCAAAACTCCATCCAAATATGTTTAGAGAAATCATAATGAAAGTGACATCATCAAGGACATAAATGAAGGAATTCACACAAGAAGAATGATGGTAAGTGAATCTGAGCAAGTTGATTTATCTTTGTTATCCAAAATTCAGCCTAGAACTTTTTCAGAAGCTAGACATGATAAGCATTGGGTTAAAGCTATGGATGAATAATTAAATCAAATAGAAAAGAATGATAATTAGGAATTAGTGCCTAGAATAAAATATCACAATGTGATAGGAACAAAATGGGTTTATAGAAATAAGTTAAATGAAAATGGAGAAGTGATCAGGAATAAAGCAAGATTAATATGTAAAGGATATGCTGAAATTAAGGGAATAGATTTTGAAGAAACTTTTGCACCTGTGGCAAGGTTAAAGGCTATTAGACTGTTTCTTGCATATGCAATATTTAAAAATTTTAAAGTGTTTCATACAGATGTCAAATCTACCTTCCTAAATAAGAATCTAGAATAAGAGATCTACATTGAGCATCCTAAGGGATTTATTCTCTCAAAGATTAGTCGCCATGTATGCAGATTGAAGAAAGAATTATATGGATTGAAACAAGCTATTAGAGCATGGTATGCAAGAATTGATAAGTACTTGTATGATCAAGGTTTTAAGAGAAGATTTGTTGATATTAATCTCTACATCAAAATAAAAGGTGAGCATCAATTGATTGTTGTGGTATCTATTGATGACATCATCTTTGGAGGAAACATTGAAAAGATGATAAAAGAATTTTTTAATAATATTCAAAAAAAATTTGAGATGTCTATGCTTGGAGAATTTTTATTTTTCTTAAGATTTTAAATATTTTAGTCAGATAAAGGAAATTTCATATCTCAAAGTAAATATGACAAGAAAATGTTGAAAAAAATTGGTTTTGAGGATTGTGCACTAGTTATCACACCAATGTGTACAAGAAATAAGGTGATCAAGGATGAAGATTCACCTATTGTAGATCAGTATTTGTATATATATATGATTGGTAGTCTTTTATATTTGATAGCATCGAGGCTAGACATCATGCATGTAGTAGGTATGGTTACAAGATATCAATCATTTCCAAAATATAGTCATGTTTAGTTGGTGAAGATAATATTCAGATATATCAAGGGGACATTGGATTATAGATTGTGGTATCCCACATGTAGATATTTCACTTTTGTTGCTTATACAGATTTAGATTGGGTAGGGGTGCTTAGATGATAGAAAGAGTACAAGTGGAAGAGATTTCTTCCTTGTTGATAGCTTAGTATCATGGCTAAGCAAGAAGAAAAATTTAGTATCACTTTCTACATCTGAATTAGGATATATTAGAGTGGTATTATGTTTTACTCAAGTGCTTTCGATGAAGAAAACTTTGGAAGATATCAAGGTAAAATATAATAAAGCTATTTTTATTTTTTGTGATAACACAAGTGTTACTAATATTTTGAATAATCCAGTGATGCATTCAAGAACAAAACATATTCCTATTAGATATCACTTCTTAAGAGAGTAGGTTGCAGATCAATAGGTTGAGATGGAGTATATCAATACTATAGATTTGATTTTAGATATTTTCCCAAAGGCACTACCAAAAGACACATTTGAGTATCTATTGGAAAATTTAGGAGTAATTTATTTTACTTCTTGCCATTAAGATTCAACATTAGTTGAGGGGGAGATAAGTGTTAGCTCTAGGTAGGCCCTTTGCCATTTATGTCAAAGGGGGAGAATATCAATTATAGGTACAAGTGTAGAAATAGGTATAGGGAATAGGTACATGTTGCTATAGTAAGGGGGAGTTACTATATTTTTTTATATGGTAGTATGTGTAGGTTTTAGGATGTGGCAGTTTTAATTTTAGGTTTCCATTAATGGCAAAGGGGGAGATTGTTGGAAATATTTTCATTGATGTCAAAGGTCTAGCATTATTGGTGATAAAGGCGCCATTGCATTTAATGGTGTTCATATCTTGGCTAATGTGTGTTAATATTTATTTAATATTAATAAATATATTTTTCATTACATATAAGTCGAAAGAGGGCCCATGGAGAAGTCAAAGAGTCATGGGGTAAAAGAAGAAAGAGGAATGGGATGCATTTTCTCATGAAGAATCATCTTGAGGAATTCCAAGAGTCACCATGTGAAGACAAAAGAGGGTATGTTAAATTTTTCCATGAAGGGACACTTTGAGGAATATGAAAAGTCACCAAGATAAAGACAAAAGAGGAAAGGATGCATTTTATTATTAAGGGTCACTATGTGACTTTTAAAATGCAAGGGTACGAAGGGTCATGCAAGTTTGGTGCCATTTTCCATGAGGATTGAAGGGTCACAAAGGGTGAATTCCAAAGGCCATTTAGAAACATATAAATAAAGGCTTGAGAAGCCATTTGAAATATGTAAGAGAGTGCATGGTTTGTATTTGTTTTCTAAGAGAGAAAAGTAGGAGATATTGTAGAGTTCTATAATTTGTTGAGAAAGCCACATTGATATTTGTGTTTTATACACAAGAGGGGTTAGTGCTCTTATGGGTTAGTGCTCACAAATATTTGAAAGGGGTTAGTTATCATATGGGTTAGTGCTTGCCAAAGGGGTTGGTGCTCCTAAAAGTTGGTGCTTTTGAACTTTGTAATTTGAGTTGGTGTTCATTTATATACTTGAGATTGTTCTCTATGGTTTTTCCCACTTTAGGTTTCTACTTATATCATTCTTTATGGTTTTTCCCACTTTAGGTTTCTACTTAAAAATCTAGTCTCTCTCTCTCTCTCTCTCTCTCTCTCTCTCTCTCTCTCTCTCTCTCTCTCTCTCTCTCTCTCTCTCTCTCTCTCTCTCTCTCTCTCTCTCTCTCTCTCTCTCTCTCTCTCTCTCTCTCTCTCTCTCTCTCGTGTGGTGTATATTATTGTTTCTATTTTATTACATATCTTGAATATGTGGTTAAGTGGTTAAAGAAAAGGAATTTGATTAAGAAATAAGATATATAATATATTTATTCACACCCCCTCTCAGTATATTTCATGCTTAACACTTAATTTGGCATGCATCCTCTTGATGTGTTCTTATATTATAATCCACCTAACCATAAATCACTTGTATTTCATGTTGTTCATGTTAGTATTATGGAAAAAGTTTCATATCATCTTATATATGTGTTTACATCATTTGATAAACACACTACTAATTTTTGTTCCAATTTAATTGTTACCATAGCATTTCTTGGTGAGCATGTGCTTCATTTTATGGACCATTTCATATGGTCTCAACACATGTATTTATTATTTACACTCTTAGTGATTACATCAAGTGACAAAACCATTGTATTACCAATTTGATATCTTCATTTTTTTTTAAATTCATACATGCTTAGGCATGTGATGCCTAATATTGATTTGGATGCTTTCACGAGTGAAACACCTAACCCTATTTTAGAATGAAACACATGTCCTATGAGTTCTTTAAATAATCTTTTATAATAATTCTTTAATGAGATTTATATGGGTCATTCTACAACCTTTTTGAATTATGTAGACATGATATTTCAAAGTCTTATTAATAGATTCCTTTGACATGTCCTTTAATGCTTTGTTCATCCACTTAGAACCTAATCACATGCAAGTGTCTGTATCTAATATTCATGTCCAACTCAAATGTATTTTAAACTAGTTGTGGTAATTTTGATAGTTTTGATTATGTAATTTTTATCAACATTATCCATGTATTATTTTACCACTTCATATTTTTACCAATCATACTTCCTAGAAGTTCTTCCTTCTTGGAGAAAGTATCTTCATGATGGATTTATTGATAAAATAACTATTTCCTATGAGATTCAAGAAACTTGTAGTGGCCCCAATTCTCATTCAATTATTGTTTTGGTATTTTTTATCCATGTGATGGCTCTCCTAGAACTAAAAATGAAATGATTATAATGATTCTCTTATTGTTATGCCATCCTTGATACAATTTTTCTACCTTCGCAATTTTTTTCATCGATTTCACCTAACTTAGTATTACACAGGGTGTTGATATACTATTTTATTTGTGTGTTGTGTATATCTCTATTGGGTATCCTTTAAAACATATTAATATCTACTTATGGAATTTATTTAGTAATTGTTTGAACATGTCTGCTTGAACTTTATTTAAAAGATCAACCCATTCAGTGTTCTTTATTTATTGGTGGATCAACCCACCTAATTTAGTTTTTGTGATGGATTTGTCCCAACCAATGAAAATTATTAAGTAATGGCTTATCCCATATTCTTTAATATTTTTGTTTTACTTATTTTTTGTGTGTTTTACTACTTTCCTAGGTATCCTTGTGGTGCATCTAAATATCTTAAAGTATTTATGCTGATTTTTTGGTAGAAACCCTTGAGATGTGTCTAATGTATTTTTGAGTATTTTTTGAATTTATTATATATGGATACCTCATTATGTCTAGTTATTGGAAAATGTCTCTAAGTTCTAGACTCATTTATTCATACAACCTCCTTAAGTTGTGCTTAATGGAGATTACTAGTGTTTACATTAAGTCACACCAAGGTTTTAGTTTATTGAGGTTAGCTATATAGCCTAGATCATTAGATATTTATATTTATATATTATATATTATAAATAGGACTATTATCACACTTTTATGATGAAAAATAGAATCCACCATTTCCCTCTATGAAGAAAATTTCCTAAATTGTGATCGATTGGAAATATAATCTTGTTCCTTACAAATCCTTTTAAAACTTATATTTTATGTGTGTTTTTTAAATGGGAGAAGATGGATAAGATTATAGTTATTTATCAAATCCATGAGAGACCATTTCTACAAATTTTGAGATGAGTAGATAATGATGTTGGAGCATGAGAGATCAAAACAAGTTTATTCTCATTAAAGGATCTTCTTATATATTTTATTTCTTAGTTTACATATATTTCCTTTCATGCTTATCTATTTTCTTATTTTGTGTATCATTGTAACCCATATAGGCTCAACTAACTAAAACATTCATTTTTATTTTTATTTTATTATAATAAGGATTAACTATCCACATTTATTACTAAGTTATATAATAGCATGATTTTACAATTTTCACAATACTTATATGTTATCATTTAATAATTGAAATCAAGGTTAATACAAAAATTATAGATAATAACTTAGTCATTGACTCAAGGATGATATCAAATTCCATTTTAAATCCCAAACAAAATTTTAATAGTGTAGAAACATCAATACTATACAAAAGTATTCAATTTGGTAATAAAAGTATTGCACATCAATAATGAAAGTTCGAATAAACATATTCATGTATATATTAGATTTAAAACTAATAATGTAGAATAATATAAATATAATGTTTATACTTAATTTCCCATAGCTAGTGTCATACAAATATTAACAAAATTAATTTCAAAGTACAATGATATAAATAATACATTAGAGATTCCTTAAAATAACCCTTAAAATCTACATAATAGCCATGAGTATATCTCAAAAGGTTTTTGATCTAGCTGTAGAGAGGGAGAGCATCATATGGTTGATTTTCCTTCAACCATAGACTAATGGTCTCTTACACATCTCCACACTAGGAGTGGTCCTTCCCTTAATCAAGGGGTAGATAATGGTGATTCAAACATTAAGAACTCATCTAGATCAGTGTTTAGTATCAACACTATCACATATAACAATAATGAAAATAATGGAATATATCCTTGATCTAATATGACATTATACATGCATGCAAACTAGACAATAGAGTGGAAAAACAATGTATACATCTATAACATTTTTTTATTTGATATGGTAAAATCCAGGGTTTACAGTGACTTGGAACCATAAGAGTGCATTATAAAAGTTTAAATAGACCAACTAGGATCGAGAAACCAAAAAGTAAAAAATTATACTTAGAGTGGAAGCAAAAAAATGGATAAAATAGTAAAACTAGGAAGAAGATCCTTCTAGAGGGTCATCAACTACAATAGTATCCTTCACTGGGATGATTAGTTTGTCCTTTAAAACTTTGGCCTGGGTGTAGTTTCCAAGGCTTTTAACTGCTTCATCATGGAGGATCATTTTGGGCCATTTATTACCTTTTACCTGAATATGAGACTGTTTGGGGGGGAATACATTGGGGGAGCCCTGGGGGGGATTTTGAAACCTTAGGTGAAGTCATAGTAAGGGATTGTGAGGGATGAGTAGAGTGAACAAAGGCCTGCATAGTTGCTTTAGCATGTCTATGTAAATCATTCCAATCATGGATGAGTTTGGCCAAGCCAAAACCCACTTGTTGCACCTTTGAGTTAAAGTTTTCCAATCATTATTTATTTCTTTCCATCTCCTCCATAACCATGGCCTTCCCTGTTTAGGCTAAATTTGTAGGGGTCCCTATTTCAATAGGTTTCTGTTTGGGAATGAACAACAATTTGAGAGGGAGGTCATTTGGGGAGATTGTGATAAGCTATTCTAGGGGGTATGGTCAAAAGGTTTGTGGGATCCCTTAGTAATATCCTCCTACAAGGAGTCCTCCCTAGAAGAGGAACCCTTGGGGGGAACCTCTTGGAATAAAATGGCTTGGTCATGCTTAATAAGGAGGATCAGGCCTTGATACAAGATTGGATTGGTATCATTTACTTGGTAAAGCATGATAGTGCTCTCAAGGGACTTAAACAAGAAATAGGGTAGACTAATTTTATACCTAATGAAATATTTTAGAAGTGTAAAATGGTGGGAGAAGATTAGAGTATATTTACCTTCTAGTGTCATATATCACATGATTTAAAGGTAAATTTCTACCTAGTAATGTGGGAGATCAGCCCATGGGAACCCTTTCTTATCCATTTGAATGCAATCATTTTTCTAAGGAACCATTGCAAAGACTCTTGATTTTTTGAATGGTTTTTTAATTCCTTAGAAATTGTGCATGACATTATAGTAGCATCATCAATGAACTCCTCTGAGACATTAATGGTGATGTCATGCATGAAAACATTTCACTTTATCCAAGCCACTATTAAGTCTTGAACAACCTCAGCATTATGCTTAGTGACCCATTCCATAAATTATATTAGGCCCCCCTTTTTGAGCTTTTTTCAAACTTTCTTTTATTCACAAACTTCCTTAATGAATGTTGGTTCCAGTCGATCCCTGTCACCACCCATGGGGACCAAGAAATCAGAGTCAAATCAGTAGAGATAAAGCTTCTGGATGGAACATAGTTGAGTAAGATGAAAATGGGTGGGAAGTCCCACTGAGGGCTCATAAAAATAATTAAGACCCCTTATTTTGAAATGATTGTGAATCAACTTGATTAAGATCTACCCCATCATTGTGAGATCATGCACGTGTGAAGAGATGGATTTTTTAATCCACATTGGTACTTTTATTATGGATGGAATTAAGGAAATTAGAGGGTATGTTTTATACATCTATAAAATTACATTGGCTAAATATATTATTATAATTTAAAACTTGAAAATAAGTTGTGTCTTGGTCCAGTATAACCATAATCTTTGTTAGAATGCATATAAATGCATACATATATACATGCATGCATACATACATACATGTGTGTGTGTGTACATACATTATGACTCAATAACTATAAGTTTTTAAGACACTTTTATTCTTAATACATGTAATTGGATTAAAGTCAATCCACTCGAGATATATAGTATTATTAATGTGATCCTTCACTATCCATAAGTCTCTAAAAACACATATAATACCATAAAGGTGTATAATCCAAAGTTTTTGGAAACATTTCAACACACTAATAGATAAGATATGTTAATATTTTAATATATATAAGTCCATTTCATACAACAAAGGTTATGTTACATTTTATGACTATATAGGTCATTAATATAAAACTAAGATAATTAAGGTCCAACACTTAGAGGCCTAATATTTACTTAATCCCTATTTTAATATCATTCAAATCAGCTCTTGATTTTATTTACACATACTAAATGACATATCTCACACTTTGTAATACTCAAAAGTTATCTAGTAATAAGCTACAACCTACTTATTTAGTATATATTTGAAATTTATAACCTTGTTACAGTATTTTGACTTAAATATAATGTAATTGACCAATAAAATTATTACAACCAGGTTTATATACTCAAATATAAACTTTCAATAGTAATCCAAATTATGAGAGCATACTACCAAAATATGAGTACTCCATTTCCTATCCACTTATATTCTAAACATATAAAATGGAGTCTTTAAAAATGTTTATTCATATTAGAATTTCCATATAAGTATTCTAATAATATACAAAAACTTTGAACCATAATTTTCTTTACAAAATTACGCAACATCCCACTATTTAGATAAATTTTGAGGCTTTTAGGTGGTTATTATAGTCAACTATAGGTCTTAATATACACTTTTTTCTCATGTAAAGACCTACTAAATGAATTATACATGAACTTGAGTTTTTCTAAAATCTCATCATGACATAAAGAAACCAACAACACTACCCAAGTTATATTTTATGAGTAAACTCACTACTATGAACTTATGGTTGAGAGTGAAGTATCACCCCCAAGTTTAAAAGCGTGATTAAAAAAAATTTGTATTGAATGACCAAGTGAATATAAAAATCATATGTTGAAAACCACATAAATCCATAAAATAAATAACCCATTTTTTTTAGTTTTAAAACTTTGTCATAAAGACAAACTGAATATGATATTAAATAAGTATTTGCCATTATCTATATACAATAGATACTCAAGAAAAACATAGATAATATTTCCTATAATCCCAGGTTCATAGTCAAAAACTAGAGTTTCCTATTTTAACTATCAAATATGATAATACAAGTAAAATATTTATCAAATCTTAATGAAGAGAAAACACCCAAATAATTTAACCCAGAGCATGCTGAGTTAGATACTTTCCTAGAATGACATGAAACACTAATTGGTTCTCCTAACATGTAGTACTCTTCACAGTCTCTTTTGTGTTCCTTTATTCCACAATCAATGTTGTCCTCTTCTTTATCCAATGCCCTCCCTTTTTTCTTGCTTTTCCATTCTTTTTATCACCAAATTTCCTCATTAAAACATTTCATTATTCCAAAATTGTTGTTGTTCCTTAATTTTCTAGATTTTCACTCCAAATGATAAATGAATGCCTCATTTGCAGGGCAATCTCTCACTCCATGTTTCCTCTACTAACATTTTCTTCCAAACATATGTAGAATCTTCCCTCCAAAATTATTACTATTATATCGTAGTTTTTTTCTTACAAATTAATGTTGATAAAATCTTATCTATTTGACCACATTGACATCAATAAATAATAAACCCTAATGATTTTCCCCTTGACCAAGTCTATGTAAAAATTGATTTAATAATTTAGAAAAAATACTAGTTGAGAATTTTACATTCATAAGTTACTGACTTCATAAAATGTTCCAAGTAATACAATGTACACCATAAGGAATAAGTATCTATTTGGAGTCTAATGACCCCACCCTAAGAATAATTCTATTTTCACCTTTTTCAAAACACACTAACATTCATGTTAAACAACCTAGTTTCCAAAGCATAGAATCTAATGAGGCCACTAATTTCTCTATTTATAACCTCATCCATACCCATTTATATATAATTTTCCTATATGAATCCCTAGAACTTTCCATGACCTATGTAAATGAATGAATGAATTAATGATTATATGTGTGCATTAATATATACATGTTGTGTTATGGATTAATGATGTTTTTTATATTAGAGTATACTTATGTAACCTTATTTAACAAAAATTTGAAGGGTGAAATAAGACTAAAAGAATCTTATTTTGTCACAACACTTATTTATAAGCTCATAGAAAAAGGGTCGTCTATCTTGTAGCAACTACCAAGCTACATGATTTCACCTACATATTACACATAACAACTACCAAGTTGTAGGCTTTCCACCTATAGGTTGCTCATATAAACTACATGCTTTAACCTACAAGTTTCTCATATCAACTATAGGCTTTCACCTATAGGAACCTGTAGCCACTACACAGAACAAACCATTGTTATGATAATAAGTAAATGCATTTTTAACGACACATCTAGCTATCTTAGAAACAAAGTAAATGATTGAAGAGGATCCTCCATAATAGTTGTATAGACTCTTCACATGCATAAAAACTAAGATGCACTAAAAAAGGATGAATAAGATAAGGACAATGAAAAAGAGATAAAAAATAAAAATAATAGAACAACATATATCATCCTTTACCGAGTCAGGCCTAAAAATAAGTAACTTTAAGTTACTAACCACCTGAAGGTTGACTTGGTTAGTTGCAAAGTATTTATACCTTTCCTAGATTAGTGTTCTTGGTTAAAGCTAATAAAATACCTTATTTATTTAATGGTAGAACCTAGATTAGATTAGGATGATGGAATTATAGAAATTAATTACATTCTAATTTAAAGAATATTGTAATCTACTATAGCAATCTTTAATTACTACAGATCTAAATAATGAAAAGGTTTATTATGTAAGAAGATTTTGTAAGTCTCTCAGAGAAGGATTGGAACTCAATTTTGAATGAGGAGGACCCCCTCAGAAGGAGTTGCAGTGAAGATCCTGACCCTTCTTAGATTAAAGTGTGTTGTGTGAGTTAATTTCATTACTAGTTTGATTATATGAAATGTGATGCATGTGTGACTCATAAGTGTGAAGAATTTTTACATTATATCATAATCATTTCCTTGTATATTTATATGGTAAAATCATGATAATTTGATTTTAATACAACCAACAATTAATTTAGTCTATGAATCAATAATGCATATATAGTGTTGACATCCTTGAAAATCTTATGTACCCTAGGTTAATAATTAATGTTATGCAGATTTAAGAATCTAGTATTAACTGGATAATAAGTTTGTCCAATATTTTAGCATTGTTATTGGGGAGGTTGTCAATTATTGGTTTCTAAATTAATTTTACTACTTTCATTTTTTGCTTTCTAGAGTAACTTTTGTGCTTTCATTTTCTGCTTTCTAGAGTAACTTTTCTACTTTCATTTTCTGCTTTCATTAGATAAATTTACTACTTTCTAGAGATAAAATTTTAATTTTTGTTTCTTTAATTTCCACATTATTTAATTTTCTTTCATTTTTTGCATTTTATTTATGCTCATTTTGAAACAACCCCTAAAACACAAAATGAGAAAAGAAAAGAAAATAACCCTATGCAGGAAGGGATAGGACATCTAAAGGAGTGGTTTAAATGTTTATGAAAAGAGAAAGAAATTTTCAAGGAAGATTCCTACCAAGTAAGCCACAAGTTTCTATCGAGAAATAACCACAATTACATACAACAACTAAAAATCTTACTAAATGATATACCATAAGCCAGAAGGCTCTTGAAGAAGGGAACACTACAAACTGAAGGAGGTAGCTTACATAAGATGTATTATTAGCTTAAAAAAAGGAAATAGAAGTGGAGGAAGCATTAGATAAATTATTAATAAAAAATGAAGAGGAATAAATACACAAACTAAACACTCTAGAAAAGTAAAATAAAAAAAATCCATTAAGGCTTTCTTGAACAAATCAAAGAAATCTCAAGAGAGTCTTTAGACTTCTCATTCGATAAAAATATCATGGATTAGTGGATAAATGTTTACTTTCATACTTACCAAGGGACTGATATAGAATTTGAGGACATAATATTGACTACCTTTGGTATCCATCTCACAATAAAATCCATCATGAATGGAGAAGAATAATTTGTAGAGGACAACAGAGCTCCATACATAGTTACTTTTGAATTTACTATTCCAAATTCAATGTCTGTAACACAAATGAAAAATATTCCACCCTCAACCTTATCCAATTTCAAAGGTACATTAGACCCAAATACATTTTTATTTGAATATGATATCCTCTATAGAAGCTATGATTATATGTAGGATGCATAGAAATTGAAACTTTTTCCTTCCACCCTCAAAGACTCAACACTTTGTTGGTTCATGGGACTAGGTAGTAATTCAGTCCATGATTGGGGAGACATCAAAAAGAAGTTTCTAGATAAGTATCAAGAGTATAGATGAGAAAGAAATTATAGAATAAATTACATCTTTAGGATGACTCAAGAAGGGGATGAATCATTGGAAGACTACATTGAATTATTCATGTTTAGTGTACATAAATTCAACCAAAGTGCACTAGGAAAAGAGCCTCTAAAACTCATCTTCTTGAAATGAGTTAGAGAAGATTGTCTAGAATCCTTGGAATTAATAAGTGGGGGAGATATCTCCCAAATGACATTTGTAGACATCAAAGGGCCGAGTAAAAATTATTCTAGATCTACAATAAATAAAGTTTGGGGAAGCAAGCTTCCACTAACAACCATAAGTGGCCTATCAAAATGTGAAGTTAGTAACCTATTACAAGACATGAAATAAAATATCATTAATCACTTTGCCACCCAAATGGATATCCTACACATAAGGCAAAATAAAGTAGCCTTAGATCAAGATTTGACCATCTATTATCTAGATTGTAAGAAGAAGGAAAACTATAAGTGTCATGAGGTTTGGGCTAAGATAGCTAACATCATAGTTGAAGAACCAAAAATAGTATAATTACACACTGTAGGAGGAGATGGGGACCAAATTTTATATTTTTCACAAATAAATCCATGGGTTTAATGACCATCTTATCCAAGTACGAGACACAATCATTTGCAAATTCTACTTTTTTTAATTCATAATTTTCAAATGCTTCTCCTAATTGGATTAGTTCATGGATGAACATCCCACCTCAAATAAGCCACCCCTTCACCTCCTAGAAGCCTCCATAAAATGTATCCCCACCTTGGGTACAAGCTTGGAAGCCACCCCAAGGCCCATACCCTACAAAGTAGTGGCAACAGTCTTAGAGACATGACTGAGGAAACTATCAAGAAAGATTCCCTCCATAGTAGCAATAACAACCTCTTGCTCTTATGCCCAATACACAAATAGCACCTAAGATTAATCAACTCCCTACCTAACTCATACTAAATCTTGAAAATAAGTCGGTGTAATTGATATTCAATATTAAACATGTTTAGTACCCATCATATACAATGAACATCAATGATGTTCAGAAAGAGTTCTACCACCACCAGCCCCACCCATAATAATGGAGTCATCTCAATAAACTCTAGAAGATCATGATAACCCACCTTCACCACCATAAGAACTTTCTAAACTAGTAAATAAAGATACTAGTGAAGTAGCCCCACCATATCTAGAACATCTTAGCCTTCAGTGCCATGAAACTAAGTTTGAATTTGACTTCATAGGGTAGCTCAATAATCAGTGTTAAAATTCCTTTCTTCTAGGCTATCAAGGATGTGCACATATATTCAAACATTGTAAAAGATTTATGTTTATGTAAACCTAGAAGGAATAAGAAGGATCCCAATATAGTACATGTGATTGACCAATGGCATACATTATGCTGGGAAATAACCTACCAAAGAAATATTTAGATCTAAGATGCCTAGTAGTAATAGTCCAAATCCATGACTAGCAGTTGTCTAATATAATGATAGATCTGGGGGCTGTAATAAATTTAATGAAAATTGAAACAATAAAAAAGTCATAATTGAATAATATTTATCCCACATTTACAATGGTGCAAATAGTTGATAGATCTACAATCAGACTAGAAGGAGTCATTAAATATATTGTTATTACTATATATTCTTGGGATTATCCTATAAATTTCATTGTGTTTCAACCAAAATCTATTTTGGGTGGATATCCTCTCATCTTAGGATGACCTTGGCTTGCCATAGTAGATGCCTTCATTAGCTATAGATCAGGTAACATGTTGATATCCAATGGAAACCATACTAAGAAGTTGGTCCTCTATCCTTCATCACAACCATCCTTAAAACTAGAGCATACATTATGGGCTAAAGAAGATGAGGTAGACCAGCCACTCTTGATTCTTGTATTAACCACAAACCATATATTCATCTTGGCTAATCAAGAGGAAGATATAATTCTCTTAAATGTTCTCTAGAATAATTACCAGACTAATCCTAAAGATCCCAAAAACTTATAATATGTAAAGTTCCCATTTACCACCCTCTGGGTAGAAGATAAATCTACTACATCTATAAAAAAAACATTTCATCAACTGCTTCCTCGTAGTTGCAGCCAAAACAAATCCATAAACAATCTAGAAATGATGAAAACACTCACAAAGCAAATTGAAATCTCTCCAAAAAAAAACATTGTTTATTAATAACAAGTTGGAGTCAAATGAATAAAAGTGCCTAGTCAGCATGTTGCATGTAAACCAATGTATTTTAGTATGAGATTATGAGGATATACAAGTAATTATCCCAAAAACATGCACACATCACTTCTATATAAAATAAGAGTGTTAATCAATCAGATAACCACAACGTCAAATGAATCCAACTCTTAAAGAAATAGTCAAAGTGGAACTGTAGAAATTCCTGACTACTAGATTTATATATCCCATCTCAGATAGTGAATGGGTTTAAAAATTGGTAATTATACCAAAAAAATGAAGAGTGGATTAGTTTCTTAGATTATAGGAAACTTAATACAATAACTAGAAAGGATCATTTTCCTCTACCATTCATTGATCAGGTGTTGGACACACTAGTAGGGAAAAAATATTTTGCCTTTTTGGATGGCTTCAGTGGCTATAACTACAATAGAATGGCTCTTGAGTAATAGGATAAAACCACCTTCACTTATCCCTATGGTACTTACACTTACCTTGTTTTAACATTTAGGCTATGTAACACTCTTGTAACATTTTAGAGGGTTATCCTAAGTATCTTTTCAAATATGGCTAATGAATGTGTAGAAATCTACATAGACAACTTCACTATCTATAAATAAACATTTGATGAGAGCTTATTGAACTTGAAGAAAGTTATACAACACTATTAAGAGAACCATTTATCCTTAAGCCACAAGAAATGCTACATGCTAATAACATAAGGCATTGTCTTAGGCCACCATGTATCTACTGAAGTAATCAATATTGACCATGAAAAAATAAGTATAATAAAAAATATACCTATAACTCAAAAATATAAAGATGTTAGGAGTTTTATAGGATATTTTGGTTACCATAAAATATTTATCAATAATTTTAACAAATTAGAAGCATCATTTTTTACTCTCTTGACTGAAGATGTTGAATTCATATGGACTCCTACCTGTAATCTAGCTTTCAAGCAAATGAAGGAATTATTGACCACCACATTAATTATATGTGGTCCTAATTGGAATATTCCCTTACATATTCACATAGATGCTTTAGATACTACCTTTAAAGTTATGCTAGGCCAAAAATAGGAAGCACTCAACTATGCCATATATTTCTTAAGTAAGAACCTACATGCAACATAATTAAATTACACGGTTACTAAAAAAGAGTTCTTGGTAGTAATTTATGCTATCAACAAGTTCCATCATTAAATAATATGGTACTAATTCTTTATTAATATAGACCATGAAAACATTAGGTACCTTATAAACAAACCAACTATCCCAAACAGAGTGATAAACTGGTTGCTCTTATTACAAGAATTTGAATTAACTATTATATATAAGCCTGATAAGAACAATGTCATGGCTAACATCCTATCATGAATATAGTCCCATCAATAGGATACCATAGTGGATGACTCATTTACAAATGATCACTTATTTTACTTCACCCTTACCACACCTTGGTATTCTGATATTGATAACTACCTTGTAATAGGGTTACATCCATAGCACTTCCTCCTTAAATAAAAAAGAAGTGGCTAGTATTCCTGGATGTTAAAATTATTTTTCTATACTGATCTTGAGTCCATCATTATAATATGTCTCAGATAAGATGAAGTTTTATATATCCTCAAAGCTTGTCATGATGAACCTTGTGGAGGTCACTTTGCAACCAAGCGTATAATAGTAAATTTTTTGAATACAAGGTATTATTGGCCCTCAATCCATCAAGATGCAATAAGGTATATAGCTCATTATGATATATGTCAATGTTTGGGGAGACCCACACATTTGAATGAGATGCCTTTGCAACCTCAAATGGTACTTGAACCATTTGACAAATGGGGCCTAGATTTTCTAGGACCTTTTTATCCAAAATCAAACACAAAAGAGTACATCCTTGTATGTACTAATTATGTCACTAAATAGGTGGAAGTAAAGTCTCTTACACATGTTAGGGATGAAAAGGTGGTAACTTTCCTCTATTAATAAATATTCACAAGATATGGTGTGCCATGAAAAATAGTCACTAATTAAGGACCATAATTTACTGTTGGTTTAATTAATGCTCTGGTCTAACAATATGAAATTAGGCATAAGAAATCAACTCCATATCATCCACAGTCCAATGGATCGGTGGAAGTCACCAATAGGGAGTTAGAAAATATTTTGAATAGGATGGTTAGTATGACTCATAAGGATTGGGAGGCTATACTTCCTGAAGCTATTTGAGCATATAGAATCACATGAAATACCACTATAGGATTCATCCCATATGAGTTGGTCTATAAGAAGAAATTTGTGTTGCCAATTGAATTTGAGCATAAGACTTTATAGACAACACTAGAACTTGGGATGGATATATCTGAAGCATAGAAAGAAAATCTTATGTAACTTAATGACTTAGATGAATACAGATAATAAGCACTGTAGAACATAGAACTTGTATAGAAATAATGGATTGGATGGCATGATAGGTATACTAATACTAGGAAATTCAATGTAGGAAATTGGACCCTTCTTTTTAATTCAAAATACAAGTATTATAAGGCCAAACTCTAAACTAGATGGCTTGGTCCATTTGAAATTGAGCATGTTCATGACAATGAAGAAGTGTAACTCTGTACCATTGATCTGGTAAGGTTTCATCTATTGGTTAATGACCATAGGCTAAAATTGTATAGAAATCCACTCACTCAAGAGGAATTTATCAAGTAGGTATTCAAGTAATTACAAAATTGATTTAGTGATGTATTGGATTAGCATGATGTCTCACCAACCATAGGGAGAACTAGCCAACAAATAAATGAAAAAGGAGAGGAGGACATTTTATCCCTCTTCTGGCATGAAGATTGAGATATTCATATATTCCTTAACTAGTCAAACTCATAGCTGATATGGTAAGGACCTAGAATAAACATTCTACTATAGGTATCAATTAGAATAGAAAAATCCAAAAATGAAAACTCTTTTGGGTGTTGTTAGTGGTTTTTGGGGAGAAAACTAGCTTGTGGGCTGACCATAACTATAAGAAGGGCCTAAATAGAAAAATAACTTGTTGGCTATTTAGGGGTAAAAAACCAAAAATGAATAACATGGAATCATTTTGATAAAAAAATTTCATCTTTCTATAACACATCTTTCCTTCTAGTTGTTTCCAGCCTCAATCTTCAGTAGCTATGGGTTCAACTTGTAGTTTGTATGAGTAAGAAATAGATCTTGAAAAAGGGGGCTATAGTTACCCTTAGAGCTATTAAGGATATATTCATAACTACTATAGGCAACATCAATTTTCTAAAGTTACTACATGTACCCTCACCATTATTATAGGCACCTTTGTCAATGAAGGAATTATTCTAGTTGCTATGGGCTATTATGTAGTTGTTGTAGGCACCTTCATCACCATTGGTCACAACTTTGAAATTTATATGAGCTCAACCTATATTTTTTGTAGGTATATCCTAACCCCTATATGTACCTCTCTAGTAGCTACAAGTTAATTTATTACAAACTATGAACTATGGATTTAACTATGGTCTATTAATAAATTTATGAAAGACACCAAATGAGCTAGAGGGGGAGTGAAGGAATATTAGAGAATAAACTTCAAACATTGCTAAGAAATGACCATACCCCTGAATAACAAAGTAAGTGATACAAAAAGAGCATGCACTACTAATCTCCATTTGGAGTGTTGCAAACTAGAATTTATGACTATAAGGCACAAAAATAACCATTCTTAGCTTCTGATCACTTCATGAAAAATAATTTCACTCTATCAATTATAAATATCTAGGATATTTTATAGAGCATAGGTCCCATGTTTTATAAACTAGTTGCTTTCCCAATTAAAATTTCACTAGACAAAGATTACATGATTAAACATCATCATTCACTAGCTGCAAGATAAAAGAGAAACAAGCCATCAACATGATCATACAGGGGAAATCAAGAGTAGTAAATGCCATCACCCACCATATTCCATATTCATAAATGATCTAACTTGGATAACAAACAAAGATCCATAGTAATCACCTTGTGGAAGGATGGAAATAGTCTCTCATACCACTACAAGACCACTACGCCATCCCTTTATAGGTCATCATGATTATATGTAGGTTGATGAGGGAATAATTGAAAGATAGGATACTATGATCACATAGTTACCAAAGGGTAATAATACAACAAAATCATGAATACTAGGGTAATAATTTCATGAGGAAACAATAAGTTAAGATTCCATTCTGGCAAACACTCACATGTAGATTTGCTATGCTGCAACCTTAAGAATAAATGGTTAAAAAGGTATGATGTATCTTTTATTCATATAAAAGTAATTTTATTTTAATATAGCATGAATTTTATTGAAAAACATATCTAATAATTGAAACATCTTTCATTGAGTCTTGTCATGAGCTATGCCAAATCACCACTCACACCCTCATAATGACCCCATCATATCTCTTTACATCTTACAAATCACTTTGGGACAAGTGACACTTCACGTGAGGGGGAAGAATGCTATGGGTAATCAATCACATGATAATGTATGCATGTAGATTGAAATTCCATGATTACACCAAAATTTTATAGGGGCAAACAATCAATTTTATTGATTTCTACTTTGAGATCATAACTTCATTCAAACAAAGACCTAAGCTAGACATTGTTACAACTTGCAACCAAAACTATCACTATTAAATAAACCTACTTCGCTATAGGAAATAATTTGATGTTAAAATTAGGTGATTTAAAGATATATCTATTTGAAATAATTGATAGGAAGATAAACTAGCTAGAATGAGAGATTCAGTAGTGAGAAGGGAACCCTCAAACCGTAGGCAGTTGCAAGGAGACCTAGATAGCTGGGCCATCCTCAATAGGGTTGGATGGGCTACCTATTTTGAGAAACTATATAGTTTTTAAGAACTTCTCACTAAATAATTTACAAGGACTTTTATAGGAGAATAGGCAATAGTATTTGGCATCACATTTCTAGTTACAAAATAACTGGTAAGCCAAGTTACTAGGTTGCCAAGAATACGAGAAAATTGGGAAGAGAAACCTAATAGCCAACTAGATTGACAATAGTTCTATTAAGACAATGAAATTCTAGAATTAAATAAAGGAGGTGTATATATATTGAGTCTACCCCTATCCTAGAGAGAAGTGGCCTCATGCATCATCAAATATCTGACATGTGAATGAAGGTACTCTTTGATCTATACTCTCCAATTTAAATTCTTGAATCATTTAAGGCATGGTACAAATATTAGTGTCCCAAACCAATTATAGAATATCTTTAATAAAATTTCTAGAGAATACAAAGGGGGAAGAGAAATCTTTGTCTCATCATTACTTGATCTAGTTGGTTAAACAAGGAATAAGCAATACTAGACCTGACCTCAACTAGGAGCAGTTTATATCCCTAAGGACTAGTGAACCTTAGAAAGAAGAGGAAAATAATGAGGGGGAATCTCTCAAAGGATAGGTCCAACAAATAACACAAGAGGATACTATGGGCACTAGTACATCTAGTCATCCCGTAGCCACTAAAGTTTCACCCATAGTTGCTATGGGTAATATAAGATGAAGAAAGTTAGTGTTACCTCCCAAGGACATAGAGGAGGAAAGTCCACCAAAATAAAATAGATAGAATATTTATTTTCTTATTATTCTAACTATTTCATCATAAAAATTAGATTCTTACACCATGGTTCCTTTAAAAGGAGAAGTTCTTCTGTCACTAGTTGCACAAGAAGATCAGGTTTCAATAGCTTCCCCTCCAAAAAAATGAAGATTGAAAGGAAGAATCCCTCTACATCAAAAAAAAGGAGAACTCCTCCTAGGAGGTCTCATAGAATTAAAAGACAAAGGATAACTAGAACATCCTCACCTATAAACATTAGTTAGGATGAATGGAAGAAGGAACCTAAAATTCATAAGACCTTTGATTAGTTTGAGATATCATAGTGGTTTATTGTAGAAGAGTCTGTAAAAGAAGAGGAAATGTAGTCACCTAAGCAACCCAAACTAGGGTAAAAAGACATGGAAATAAAAAAATAAATAGGTTAAATAGAAGATTAAATAATAATGTCATATTAGCCTATAAAAGATGAAGAATTTCTTGAATAAAGGACCATTAGAAAAAACAACATAGCAAGACACAGTACTTCATGACCAAAAGTTCCAAAAATTTCTTGAATAAAGGACCATAAAAGAAACAATAGAGTAATACATAGTTCCTCATGACCAAAAGTTCTAAACTTTGGAACAAGCCATGAAAGAGATATATAGGTTGAGGAATAAAATAGAAGATTTGAAAGGCAAAAAAGACCTAGAAACACTTCTGGGGGCAATAGAGTTTATATATCCATCTATGGAAAAAGAGCCAAGCAAGGAAAAGATATTGGAAGAGCTTTAAAAATCTCCCTTAGAAGTTCCTATAGTACCTTCATCCACCTTACCTAAAGATGGTATTAATGTACCCCCAAAATAACTTACAATGAATAATATTCTAACCTTGGTGCCATTCCACAATAAGTTTTCTTTTGCAGAGACCATTGTAAAAATCCCTGTAGCAAAAGAAGTAATTGATGTAGAGCTCTTAGTTGTTAGGCTAGTTGAAACTGATGACCTTTTGATTTTTATTGAGGAAAAGTTAAGTAATGATGAAACTTATCATAAGTAGTTGATACAAAGGTTTGCAATATATGTTGAAACAAAGGAGCAGTAGAAAGATTTAAAAGAAATCTTAGAAAAGGTTGAGACTAAAATCACTTATTTGAAAGAGAAGATCACTAGAATGCATGAAACCAGTGAGATGTTAATGGAATACATATCACCCTCTAGGTTATATATAGTATAATTAGAGTAAAGTTGGCTTAGATTCAAATATGACAAGTTATATAGTGATCAATCATACATGGTATGTGATTATAAGACTTTCTTTTAGGTCTATAGGCATTTTGACCCTAATATTTAGGCATAATTAAGTGAGTTTTACTTGCATCAATATGTTGTGCCACATGACACAAATTATAATCCCAATATATACATAGGGTATATATAATTGAATGCCTTTACCTCATATGTCCTCAATGAAATAAGAAGAAAAAATAGGTTGAGGACTACCAAGAAAAGGAGGCTACCATAATGATTAGGGGTGAATCTATTGATTCAAAAGCTATAATAGATGCATAGATTAACTTTATGAATACAAATACTCCATGAGCATGGGTCACAAAGAAATAGGTAGAGGTATAGAACCACTACTTGAGCCTCATGGAGGGAGATGCAAAATAGATTTTTGTTTCCCATTTGCATAGATGGGCAGAGCTTTTAGACACCCTAAAAAGAAAAGAGCCTTATTCCCCTCCAAACCTTAGAGAGGTAATACAAAAAGTATATATGTATATTGAACTTATTAATAAAATAATGATAATTTTTTTGGGGTTCATATTTCATCCACCCATATTTTAGTTCCCAAATATCTATTAGAAGGGGATGTTAGGAATAAATATAGAAATTGATGCAAAGTAATTTCATATAATTACAATAATAGATATAAAAAGAGATGTAGAAAGAAAAGAAATAAAATGCACAATAATAAGACCATATATAATGTGGTTTACCCAATGTGGTGGTCTATGTCCACCAAGAAACACTTGCTTATATTTTATTACAAGCCAATAGAATACAAACCACTCTCAGATTAGTCTTCTCATAATTATAATGCACAAATATTGTTTGGAACTATGCTCAACAAACCCTCTTGAATTCACACACACTATTCTTCCTTCTCAAACCCCTTGTTCTCATGATATATTACCTATGAAATATACATCAATACATAATACATCAACAAAGTGATATTATAAAACAATGGGTACTAAAACCATGGGTTAAATCAACCCAGAATAGTTTCTCATTAAAATGTACATATAGAGTGTAAAATACATTTAAAATGTGCAGTATTTAAAAATACATTGTAATTTATAAATAGGATGCAAAACACAACAATCTCCCACTTGGATAATAATTTCCTCTGAGTAGGCTTATCAACCCTTCACTATCAACTATGAAGGCTAACCAAAACTAAACATAGCTTTAGTTTCTCCCTTGTGACCACCTTGGCCATCATGTCTATTGGATTCTAATTGGTATGAATATTCTCTAGCTTCAACTTATCTTAATCCAAAGTTGTCCTGATGAAATGGTACCTTAATTGTATATGCTTTATCCTAGAGTGGAAATCAGAGTTCTTAGCTAGATGTATATCACTCTGACTATCACTATATAGCTTCCCTTCATCCTACTTATACCCCAACTCTTCAAGAAATTTTTTTAACCAAATCATATCTTTGGTTGCCTCTATGGAAGCAACATACTCATCCTCTATTGTTGACAAAGACACACATTTTTGTAGTCATGAAATATATCTCACTATTGTGTCACCTACAATAAATACATAACTTGTTGTATTCCTCCTGTTGTCTAAATCTCTAGCCATGTCTAAATCTACATAACCACACAAAGTGGTGTCTAATCCATCATATATTAAAAATGTACCCATGGTACCTCTTAAATACTAAAGGATCCGCTTTAATTCCTTCAAGTGTTCTCTACCTAGATCACTCATGCACTTGATTACTCCTCCCACTACATGGGCAATATCTAGCCTAGTACATACCATGGCATACATCAAGTTATCAATAGCTGATGAGTATGGTACATGTAACATCTATATTCTCTCCTCCTTTATCTTGGAACACTTCTCCTTTGATAATTTGAAATGATCTACCAAAGGAGTCCCAATTAGTTTAGCATCCTAGATACCAAACCTTTCCAAGACCTTTTTGATGTACTCTTCTTGGGATAAATTCAGCTTTCATTCCTTTCTATCTTGAGTTATTCTCATACCAAGGATTTATTTTGATACTCCCAAATCCTTCATAGCAAAGGAATTAATAAGTTGTTCTTTGAGTACCTTTATTTCATGTATGTTCTTACCTACAACCAACATATCATCCACATATAGACAAAGGATAATGTAATCACCATCATCAAATTTATTGATATATATGTAATGGTCTAAATGACACTTGGAGTATCCTTGTTCCCTCATAAAACTATCAAATTTCTTGTACCACTATTGTGGATCTTATTTCAGGCCATACAAGCTCTTCTTCAATTTGTACACCATGTTCTTCTTCCCTATGACCTCATATCCCTATGGCTTCTCCATATAAATGTCCTCCTTCAAATCACCATGAAGGAACATAGTCTTCATATCCATCTTCTCTAAGTGCAAGTCTTCTACTACCACTACCCCAATAACAGTCCTAATAGAAGTCATCTTTACCACTATGAAAAAAATCTCATCAAAATCAATTCCCTTATTTTGTGTAAATACCTTTACCACCAATCGGGCCTTTTCCCTTTTCTTTCCTCCATCATCTTCCTTAAATCTATACACCCACTTGTTCTAAAATACTCTCTTACCTTTAGATTGGGTTACCAAATCCCAAGACTAATTTTTCATAAGACACTGATTCTCCTCATCCATAACTTGCTACCACTTCTTCCTAACATCTACCTACATTGCTTCTTCAAAGCACTTTGACTCTCCATTTTTAGTGAGTAATAAATAATTAAGAGATGGAGAAAAACATTCAGGTTCCCTTCTTACCCTAAAAGACCTTCTTAGCACAAGAGTTTGGGTTTCTTGTGGAGTAGGTGCCTGAACTAGATGTTTAGACATTTTATTATCTATAATGTCCTCCACTATTGTGTACTCTTTTCTAGAATCTTCATTTTTATCTCAAAACTACTATTTATACATGAATTTTTCATTAAAAACAACATCCCTAGACATAAATATTTTCTTGTCCTTAAGACTCTAAATCTAGAAACTAAAGTCATCGTCACCATAAGCAATAAATGTGCATTTTTTAGACTTAGCCTCTAACTTGGTCCTATCATACTTATCAATATGAATGAAGGATTCAAAACCAAATATTATAAGAAATGAATAATCAACCTTTTTACTAGACCAAGCTTCCTTAGGTATGCCTCCATCCAAAATATATGAAGGACCTCTATTTATTAGATATATATATATATATTTATGTTTACTACTTCTGCCCAAAACTAAAGAGGTGATCATGCATGCAACTTCATGCTCCTATCATGATCCATGATAGTCCTATTCATCCTTTTTGACACTCCATTATGTTGTGGAGTTCTTGGAACTATACTCTATCTGTGAATTCCATTCCTTGAACAATAATAAAAAAATGCATTATTGCAATATTCCCCACCATTATCTAACTTGAGACATTTTAACTTGAGACCTATTCCATTCTCAACCAAGGCTTTCCATATTTTAAACATATCATACACATTATATTTTCTCCTAATTCATATGGCAAAAAATTTCTATTTGCATCATCAATAAAATTGACATAATAAGATGACCCACTAATAAAAGATAGCTGAGTTGGTCGCCATACATTTAAATGAACTAGCTCTAACTTATTCTCCTTCCTCGTAGGTCCAACCTTGAGAAACTTTACCCTTTTCTATTTTCCATACACACAATCTTCACATAAATTTAAATCGGATCTTTTCAATCCAAATAAATTATCCTTCAAAATTTGCATACCCTATTAGCTCATGTGACTGAGCCTATTGTGCCACAAAGTTGCATTTGCATCTATAACAACTAAATTACAATAATCATCACTAGTTAATAAATATAGGTTACTAAGCTTCTTACCTCTTGATACCATAAGAGCACCCTTGGTAACCTTCCAAGAATCTACTATAAATGTCACCATACAACCTTCATTGCCTAGCTATCTTGTAGATACCAAACTCCATCTCAACTTAGGCACATGCCTAACATCCTTTAATAGCCAAGTGTTCCCATTTTGCATTTTGATCTAAACACTTCCTTTTCCTATTATGCTATAAAGAGCATTATCACCAAGGTAAACATGTCCAAAATCCCCTTGAAAATAATAAATAAACTAATGCCTATATGGTGTAGCATGAAAAGAATCCCCTAAATATAAAACCCAAGACTCAATAATATTATCAAAGGAGAGAATTAATGCATCCTAATAAACATTACCTACTACCACATTCACCTCTTTTTTGTCTTCCTAATTTTTAATCTTGTTCTAAAGAGACCAACAATCCTTCTTTGCATGCCCAGTCTTTTGACAATGCCAACATACCATCCTGGCCCTTGATTTTGACTTTCTAAGACCATTTAACTTTCCACACTTTATTTTTCCTCTAAAATTTTATCTCCCTCTACTCTCCATTTCCAAAGCATCACCTAAAGTTGAAGTCCCCCCAAATATTTTTCATCATATTTCTTCATTAAGGATTACTCTTATGACATCCTCAAACTTCAACTTGGCATTATTAGAGACTGAGTTGCTCACAACTATTATTAGGCTATTCCAACTCTCTGGTAAGGAACACTAAATAATAAAAACCCTAACTTCATCATAAAAATATATTTTTATAGAATTCAATATACTCACAACCATATTAAATTCATTCAGATGATCAGTAATTGAACCATTTTCAGACAACTTCATATTAAATAACTTTTTCATTAAAAATATTTTATTAAAATTATAGGGTTTCTCATATAATGTTCCTAATGCATTCATGAGACCTATGGTATTCTCCTATGATATATTAAATGTGACCAAAGATGCAAAGCTTGACCTAATGGCCCCAAGTGATTTTCTATCAAGTAGCTCCCAAGCCTCATCTATCATTCTCATTGGTTGCTTTACTTTTCCTCCCATTGGAGCATGGAGGTCCTTCTATTAGAGGTAATCCTCTATCTACATCTTCCATAGACTAAAGTTCTATCTATTTAACTTTTCAACCTTTGATTTATGATCATTAGCCATAGCTCCCAATTAAACTAATAACCCTTCCTATGATTAAATACTTTAGTAAATACAACCTAAAGCTCTGATACCAGTTGTTAGGAATAAATATATAAACTAATGCAAAATAATTTCATCAAATTACAATAATAGATATAAATAGAGATGCAAAAAGAATATAAAGAAAATGCATAACAAGAAGACAAGATATAACATGGTTCACCCAATTTGGGATACATCCATCAAGAAACATTTACTCATATTTTATTACAATCCATGCGAGTACAAACCACTCTTAAAGAAATCTTATCATAATTATAATGCACAAATATTATTTGGAGTTGTTCTCAACAAACCCTTCTAAATTCACACTTGAATTCACACACACTATTCTTCCTTCTCAAACCCCTTATTCTCATGATGTATTACCTATGAAATATCCATCAATACATAATACATCAACAAAGTGGTATTACAAAACAATGGGTACCAAAACCATGGGTGGAATCAACCCAAAATGGTTTCCCATTAAAATGTACATATAGATTGTACAATACATTTAAAATATACATTATTTGAAAATACATTATAATTTATAAATAGGATCCACAACATAATAGGGGAATGTGCCAGTTGATAGAGAATCAAAGAGAATAAGGTGGAAAATAATAGATGATGCTAAATGTTTTTATATCCTTGAATGGATGGGCTATACTGAACCCTTAGATTTTAGGAAATATTATGGATTCAAAATGTAGAGAAGTCTTTCTTTAAGATAAGAAAGAGATTCAGTAGGGGGTGTGATGAGGCCACTAATTACTCTATTTATAGCCTCATCCATACCTAGTTATATATATTTTTCCTATATGAATCCCTAGAACTTTTCATGACCTATGTAAATGAATGAATGAATTAATGGTTATTTGTGTGCCTTTATATATACATGTTATGTTATGGATTAATGATATTTTTTAATTTATTAGAGTATACTTGTGTTACCTTATTTAATATACATTTGAAAGTTAAAATAAGACTATAGGAATATTAATTGGTCACAACACTTATAGAGATGCCCACATCAAAAGGGGCTTCTAACCCGCAGTAATTGCCACACTGCAGGCTTTCACTTATAGGTTGCCCTTAGCAACTACCAAGCTATAGGATTTCCACCAATAGTTTGTTCATAGGAAATATAGGCTTTCACCTATAGTTTTCCTGTAACAACTATAGGCTTTCACCTATAGGAGCCCACAACCACTACACAAAATAAACTATTTTGGTGATAATAAGTAATTATCTTTTTAAGGACACATCTAATTTTCTTAGAAACAAAGTAAATGATTGGAGATGATCCTCCATAATAGCTTTATGGACCCTTCACATGCATAGAAACTAGTATTTAATATTAAAGGATGAAGAAGACAAGCAAATGGAAAAGAGAGAAAGAAGCAAAATAGTATAATAGCATATATTTTCCTTTACCTAGTCAGGCCTAAAAAAAAGTAACTTTAAGTTAGTAACCACTTTAAGGTTGACTAGGTTAGCTACAAAGTATTTGTACCTTTCTTAAATTAGTATTCTTGGTTGAAACTAATAAACTGCCTTTTGTATATAAGGGTATAACCTAGATTAGATTTGGATGATGGAATTGTAGAAAGTAATTGCATTCTAATTTTTAGAATATTATAATCTACTATAGCAATATTTAATTGCTATAGATCTAAATAATAAAAACATTGATTCTATAAAAAAAATTGTAATTCTCTTAGAGAAGGATTGAAAATCAGTTTTGAACAAGGAGGCCCCCCTCAAAAGGAGTTGTAGTGAAGATCCTGACCCTTCTTAGATTAAAGTGTGTTATGTGAGTTAATTTCATTACTAGTTTGATTATATGAAGTATGTTGTATGTGTGACTTATAAGTTTGAAGAATTTATGCATTCTATTATAATCATTTCCTTCTATATCTAAATGGTAAAATTAGGATAATTTCATTCTACTACAACCAATAATTAAGTTAGTGCACGAATCAATAGTGCATATATAGTGTGAAACATCCTTTAAAATCCTACATACCATAGGTTGATAATTAATGTTACATATATATAAGAATACAATATTAACTAGGTAATAAGTCTATCTAATAGAACCTTTAATTCTTTAAAACATGATCAGAAAACAATTCTAGTGCAAGGTCACAAATGCAAGCAATTATAAAATTATGAAAACATACTATGATGTATAGATTATCAACCTCACATACAAATTGGCATACTACAAAATGGATAAATTCATAAAACTAACCAAAGTGATATAAACTTAAATTTTACTCAAAAAAGTAATGAAACTCGATCAATAAACTACCAAAATAAGATTGCATTCATAAAGTAACAACCAATGCAACTATGTAGGCATATAATCTATCTAAATAGAAAACACACAACTACCTAAATATGAAAATCATATAATATGGTGTGATTATGTCATTATTTTGGTATTTTTGTTCTTCTTTATGTAGCTTCCACAATTTTACATACTTTTTCCTATGATGGTCTCCCTTGTGGTAATCAATGAGGGCTAAATAATATTACATCCACCTCAGAGAAGCAAAAGGTAGTTTATTATTATTGATATTACTAAAAAAATAACTAACATTAATTGATATAATTAACACTATACTATCCATATTATAATTCATTATAATAAGTCTCAATCATATGTTTTTTTGCTAAAACAATAATACCAAAAATAGAAATGTAAACTGGGAAAAGTAGTAGTTTACTAAAACTATATATATATATATATATATATATATATATATATGTATGTATATATATATATATATATATATATGTATGTATATATATATATATGTATGTATGTATGTATATATATATATATATATGTATGTATATATATATATATGTATGTATATATATATATGTATGTATATATATATATATATGTATATATATATATATGTATATATATATATATGTATATATATATATATGTATATATATATATATATGTATGTATATATATATATATGTATATGTATATGTATATATATATATATGTATATGTATATATATATATATGTATATATATATATGTATATATATATATGTATATATATATATGTATATATATATATGTATATATATATGTATATATATATGTATATATATATGTATATATATATATGTATATATATATATATATATATGTATATATATATATATATATGTATATATATATGTATATATATATATATATATATATATATATATATATATATATATATATATGATCTCAAAATTAGCAAACTGACCATTCAATAGTCCAAAATTTATTTTTAAAATAAATTCTATTTGTAAATGAAAATTTAGGATGTAACATCTTTCCCTCTTTAAATATACCATAACCCTGATGACACTATTATAATAAAACATATCTAAAAATTAAAATAAGTTCAGGTGGATATATAACTCAAATAAATGAGGAAACATCCTATGAAATTCCTCACAATCTTCCCAAGTGTCACTATATTTTTAATATTAGTCCCACTGTACCTTGTATTGAGACACGTCTCTATTGTGTAAGCCAATCTTTCATGTTTCAAATTTTTTGATTAGTTCTATTATTACCACTCATGGATCTATAGCTTGTAATGCATTCCAATCAAGTATGTGTAAAGGATAAACCACATATTTAAACAATACACATGAAAAAAATTATAAATTTGTATTAATTTAGGTGGTACATAATGTTTATGCACAACATGGTTAATCACTTCTAAAATCTCAAAAGGTCTTACATATCTAGGTCATAATTTCACTAATTTTCTAAATTTAATTAAGCTCTTTTATTTTAAAACACATATAAAAACCTTGTCTCCAACTAATAGATACCTTTTTTATCTTTTCAAATAATCATAACTTTCTTGTCTATCAGTGGCTTCAACCAACCTTTATCTAATCAGTTTTACATATTCTTCCATTTCCACAAGCATCTCGGTCCAAAAACCACTCTATCATCTACTCTATCCTAGTTGATAGGTGTTTTAAATTTTATACAATAAATAGCCTCAAAAGGTGCCATTTTAAAGATAAATGCAAATAAATATTGTAATAAAATTCAACTAATGCAAGGTATTATTTTAACTTATATTTCTGGCCCATGTAATACAATCTCAAAAGGTCCTCCAAATCCTAATTTACCCTTTTAATTTTCCCATCTATTTTAGGACGATAGGTTGTATTAAAATTAATTTCATCCCCAAAGCTACATTTAAGTTTTCACAAAACTTATATAAGTCATGTAAGGGTATCTATATGAAATAATTTTTATTAGGAAAACCATGTAACCTATAATTTTATTACACAACCCTATTTTCCATAACTAGTGCATCACTAGTTGAATTATCTAGAATAAAATATGTGAGATTGAAAAATTTATCAACTACCACCAAAATCATATCATGTTTATTCCTTGACATGAGCATCCCTTGGACAATGCCCATACTTATGACTTGCCACTTCCATTCAAGAAATTTGTGTTAGTACATCAACTCATTAGGATAAACATGTTCTAATATTATTCATTAGCATTCCAAACATATAGACACAAAATAAATTTTTTCCTCCTTGATTTTGTTATAAAAATACAATGGTTTTAGCTCTACCATTAACTTGGATACTCTTGCATGACCAGAATAGGGAGAGTTATGAAAATTCTTGAGCATATAAACTCTCAAATTTTCTCTATTTGGTAAATGAATTATCCCATTAAACCTTAACATCCCATCATTACAAAAATAAAATACTTCATACCTATGGTATTGAATATTTTTATACTAGATCTTTCTTGACTTCATAAAATTCATCTCATAACAAGAATCTCAAAACTTGATCACAGAAGGTACTTTTGATAACATCCATTATTATTATGTACCTTATATGAATAAGAACATCTACTACCCTATTCTCTTTTCCCTTTATATAGATAAAACCAAAATCATAATTAGAAAAACACTCTAACCAACTTCATTATTGATCATTCAAATTTGGCTAAGTGAAAATATTATTGAGCCCTAAATTATCTATCTTGAGCTCAAATGGTTTACCCAAAAAATAATTCCTTCAAGATAGTAAGGCATGCATTATTATGGTTAATTCCAAATTAAGTGGACAATAATTAGCCTCATAAGTCTTTAATTTCCTATATTCATATGCTACTACTAAGTCTTCCTACATTAGTACTCCACATAGGCCATTCTTAGAATCCTTTATTACTAAATCAAAATGGCCATTATGATCTGAAAATCATAATATATGTGAATAATTAAACTTCTCTTTTATGGTGTGAATGGATTCTTCACACTTTTCAATACAAACAAATCATTTCTCTTTCCATTATAAAGAGGTGATGAGGTTAGTTATCTTGGAAAATTTTGGTACAAATTTCCTATAGTACCCTGATAAACCCATAAAAATATGCACCTCACAAATATTTTTAGGTGTTTTCCATTCCATCAAGAATTTAATATTAACAATGTCCACTGATATTCCATTATCTTAAATTATATTTCCTAAGTATTGCACCTTTTTATGGAATATATCACACAAATAGTTTTTTGTAGAGCTTATGCTTCTAAAAGCATTAAAAAAATAAACACAAGTGTTCAACATCCTCTTACTCACTCTTAGATTATATCAAAATATCATATATAAATATAAGCAAAAATTGATCTAGGTAATATCTAAACATGTTATTCATGAGATTAATGAATGCTCCAATTTCATTCATTAGCCCAAAAGTAAGAGCTGTGAATTCATAATGCCTATATACCACATCCTGATAGTAGTTTTAAGAATATATTCCTCCTTGATTCTTAGTTGATGGTACCCTGATCAAAGGTCAATATTTTAAAATATAATTACACCTAATATTTTATCAAAAATATCATCAATATGAGCTAAGGAATATTTACTATTGATGGTTTCCTTATTGAACATGGTGTATTATATGCATAGATGAATAGTCTCATCCTTCTTATTCACAAACACCACTAATGGACCCCATAATTAAACAAATGATTGAATTAACCCTTTTCATAATATTTCATGGAATTAATATTTCAATTTGACTAACTCTATTATTTTAATTTCATAAGGTTCCTTGTATTGAGGCTTAGATCCTAGAATAATATTAGTGGTGAAGTCAAATTCCCTTTTAGGAGGTAATCCAGGTAGTCTTCTATAAATACATCCCTAAATTAATGTAAATATGAATATTATTCAAGGTTAAGCTATTTAGGTTCTTCAACCTCATATATTTTAACCAAAAACACTTGACATCCTTTTCATAGAGCGTTTTTTAATTGAGTGGCTAAGATCTACCTTAACATTAGATCCTTCTTCTCACCTTAGATTTGGGATTGATTCTAAAAATAATCATACCATTTAACCTTATTTTCAAATCAATCAATCCTTTCCTTTTTCTTCCAAATCTAATTCATTCCTAAGATCACATCATATAATCTTAGTGGAGATTCAAACAAGTCTACTATGGTGGTGAAAGTAGGTAATTTCGGCTCTACTTCAACAAGGCATGTGTCTAATTTGAACCTAGACTAATTACCATACTAACCACACATGAATTTTTAATATGCCCAACTTTCTTAGGTAGTTTGTTAAGAAAAATAAGAGAAATAAAACACTTAGTAGCTCTAGTATATATATAAAAATGGAAACAAAATGACCAAATAAATTACTTGGAACCTCTATAACAGACAACTAAAACTTAGCTTGATGATTGTAAATTCTTTCATGAATCCACTATTGTAAAATTGTTTATTTCAAGGATAATGATGAACTATTCTTGAATTTACTTATCTTCCACTGAGGGAAGTCTTTTGTGTAGTGATCTCCTCCACAAGTGAAACATCCACCAATTGGTCCTTTTATTTTAGGTTGGTTACCTCTTATGCTACCTTCCTTGAATCCATTTCCTAGTTTCTTAGCCCTAAAACATTTTTTAATCTAGTTTTAAAATCCCAATTAAACTTGAAATTCATCATTTTGAAATAGGTTTTCAATCCTCTAAACCTTTTTCCCAAACTTAACGCTAAATTTTACAAAATGATTTAAGATTATGATATTTCTTAATGGATTTATAAAATACCTAATCCATGGATATAGGTAAATACACATCAATTTAAAATATAATATGTGGCCTCAAACCCATGTTTAAATTTATAATTCAAAATCATTAAACTTTATAGTACTTGGGAACATACTTAAGAAGTTTGGTAAACTATTCCTAGTGCTTTGTTACTGATATATCTCATAAAAATAAAGCTATTATGGACACATTGCCCTGAATAGCATAAAAATTAATCCCAAGACATGATGGTGGATTCAAGATCCATTTTCATATTTTTATTGGCCCACCATGTGGATGATCCTTCACTAGCTAGTTGGTATGCTCCTCGTACTACTTTGGTCACCTCAAAGTAATTTCAAACTTAAAAATACTTATCCATTTTATTAATCCACAACCCACTATTTTTATATCAAATTTATATGGATTTACCTTTTTTATATCCCATATAAGTTATTTATCCACTTAATCTCTTGCAACATGATGCTCTTCAACATGCTCTTACTCTGGATTATCTTCTTGATACATTTATTTTCCCTCAGGATCTTATTTTTCTTATTCCTCATCATTCCCATGTACATCATTTTATAGGAATAAAATTCTATCTCAAGTATCATTAAATACTACAAGGATTTAATCATATTTATTAGCTTACTCTACTGCCAACATGTTGGGATCAAGTTATTGATTTTGATCGTAATTTCACTCAATGTTTTCCCTTCCACACACAATTTTATCTTACTAAAATAAGAGATATAAATTAAAATTAGTGGACTCATTGGGTTTTATCAATTAAAATTATTCTATGATACCACATTTTATAACCCATTTAGGCTCAACTAACTAAAACATATTTATTTATATAATAACTATTAATTATACACATTTATTATTGAGTTATCTAACAACATGATTTTATAATTATACATTATTTAGACTTTTGTCATTTAAAAAAATGAAATTATGTTAAATTAAGCAAGTAAATTTATTAACTTATTCACTAAATAAATAATGAGATCAAATTCCATTTTATCTCACAAACAATATTTTAATATTGCAAGAACAACCATAGTATATAATAATTTTCAACTTCGTAATAGAATTACTCTTCAACAATAATGAAAGTCAAAATAAACACATTTAATTATACATCCAATGTATAACCATTGTTATATAACATTATAATAAATAGTTTTTATATTAAATTTCCCATAGCCACTGCCATATAGACTAATAAGAACAATAATGTCAAAGCACAATGATACAAATAATAAAATAGAGCTTCCTTAAAACAAATATTCAAATCTGCATAATGTCCATGAGTATATATCAAAAAAGGTTTTGATCCAGTTGTAGAGAGGGATAGAATCATCTATGTGATTTTCATCCAACCATAGACTGATGGTCTCTCACATACCTCCCCACTGAGAGTAGCCCTTCTCTTCATGAAGGGATAGGTAATAGTGATGTGGATATCAATAACTCATCTAGATCAATGTGTATTACCATCATTATCACATGAAACAGTCATATAAACCATGGAATACATACTATATATAATATTACATTAGATATGTGTATTGAAATTACTTAGATATTCACATAGAATGATTTTATATTGCATAGAATAAGAAAATATGAGAGATTACACAACGATAATTGACAGTAAAATAGAATACTATATAATATAGAAAATCCACTTTGAGGGGGAAACCTCCATAACAATGCACTAATAGTAGAATACTTAACATGATGATTAAATACTAACCACTACCTCCTATATATAGTCTACTTAGCCAAGGTTATTCCTTAGGTTGACCTATCTAAAAACATTGAGAAATGTAATAAGTAAATAAAAGAGGTATTTAAGCCACAAGTCGGCCACATATATCCCTAGACACACCAATGGTTAAGGGTGTAACAAGCCCTTCACCTTAAAAACAATGTTGTCCTTAATGTTTTGGCAACTCTAGATGTTGCTACACAAATGCTTCATCCTCTCAAGTGGCATCTTCACATGGTAGATTCTTCCATTTCATTAGGTATTCTATAATTACTCTAGAATGTAGTTGCTTAGTACACCTTTGAAGGATCTCTTTAGGATCAAGAACAACTCTATATGCCTCATCCAATTTTGGTAATTTTTATTGAATGGTAACTCTATGTCCAATGACTTTCTTCAAGCATGATACATGAAATACTATATGTATGCGAGTGGATGAAGGAAAATCTAACTTGTAGGCCACACTGCTAATTTTTTGCAAGATCTGATAAGGCCCATAATACTTAAGGGGTAGCTCATTATCCTTTTTTAGTTTCTTTAATGACATCTATTTATATGGCTTTAAGTGAAAAAAAATCCAATCATTAATGTCAAAATGAATCTCACTTCTATGTTGATTTACTTTTTGCTTCATGTGATTCTGGGCCATAGCTAAATTTTCACGTAAACTTGTAAAGACCTCCTATTGATGTTGAATATGTTATTCAACTACATGAACCTTAGGATGGAACTTCAAGGTTGAAGTGATGGATGGATAGTGTTATCCATATAGTGCCACAAAAGGAGACATTTTGGAAGAACTATGAATAGAAGTATTATACCAACATTCAGCAAGTGGTAGCCAATGAACCCATTTATCCTATTTATTAGAAAAAAATAATGGAGATATCCTTCTAGGCATTTAGTGTTTACCTTAGTTTGTATATCTGATTGAGGATGTTAGGATGAAATATGAGCCAATTGGGTGCTTAAACATGTAAATAACTCACTCCAAAAATTACTAGTAAAAATGGGATCTCTATCACTGACAATGATCTTAGGGGTCCCATGCAGTTTCTGAATTGTATTAAGAAAAGTAGAAGGTATATACTAGCAACAAATGGCTGGGATAATGAACAAAAATGAGCATACTTATTGAGATGATCTAAAACAACCATGATAAAATTTTGACCATCAAATCTTGGTAACCCTCTAATGAAATCCATAGATACCTCTTCCCAACACTGGTTAGTGATAGATAAAGGTTGTAAAAGACCTAGAGTTTTGATGGTTTTACCTTTGCTTTGTTGACAAATCATACATTCAGCCACATATTTTAAGACATCCCCCTTGAGATCTTCCCAAAAAAATCCTACTTAATTCTATGATAGGTTTTTAAAAATCTTGAATGACCCGCAATTGGAGTTGCATGAAGTTCTTGAAGGATTTTTTATTTAAGAAGAGAATTCTTACATAGGTACAATCTATTTTTATACCATAATGCATTATCTTTCCATATGAATTTTTCAAATCCACCTAAACCTTGCTAAAGATTTTGAATCAAATCATGAGTAGTACTATCATGTTCCCATTCTTATCATGTTTCCTCTAGCCAATCTGCTTACAAAATAGTTATGGCACATAACAATGCCTCAACTGATTCATCTTTTTTGGATAGTGCATCTGCCACCACATTGTCCTTGCCTTTTTTGTAGACTATATCAAAATCATAGCCTAACATCTTAGTTACCCATTTATGTTGTTCCTCAAATGAAAACCATTGTTATAAAAAATATTTAAGACTATCATAATTAGTTTTTATTTGAAAGTGATGACCCATCAAATAAGGTCTCCATTGTTTGAATGCATGCAAAATGGCCATCATTTCATTTTCATAAATGGGCTTGTGATAATTTTTACCCTTGAGTTTATGAATTTAAAATGTTAGTGGTCTACCTTCTTGCATGAATACAACACCCATACCATACCTAGATGCATCACAATCAACCACAAAAGTCTTAGAAAAACTAGGAGTGGCCAATACTGGAGTAGTACACATAGCCAGTTTCAATTATTTAAATGCCTAGGTAGCTACATCAGTCCATTAAAAGGAGTATTTCTTTAATAAAGAGGTAAGTGGGGCTGTAATACTACCATAATTTTTGATAAATCTATGATATTAACTAGTAAGGCCCAAAAATATCTGAAGTTGCTTGAGTGTCTTAGGAATTGGCTTGTCCACCATGATTGGATTTTTTTAAGATCCACTTTCACTCCTTCATAAGACACCAAATGACCCAAATATTCAACCTCAATAGCCTCAAAAGTACATTTGGAAGGTTTGGCATATAATTGATTTTGCTCTAAAATGGAGAGTACCTATTTCACATGTTTCAAATGGTCTACCTAATTTTTATTATAAATGAAGATATCATCAAAGAATACCAAAACAAATTTCCTCAAAAATGGCTTAAAAATAGTATTCATCAAACTCTAAAAAGTAGATGGTTCATTTGTTACACCAAAAAACTTAACCAAAAACTCATAATGGCCCTCATGAGTCCTAAAAATGGTTTTGGGTATGTCTTCATCATGGATTGTGATTTGATGATACCCAGAATGTAGATCTAACTTGGTAAAATAAAGATCACCATTGAATTCATCTAGCAAATCATCAATGATAGGAATTGGAAACTTATCTTTGATAGTGTACTTGTTGAGTTCTCTGTAGTCAGGTCACATCCTCTAAGTGTCATATTTATTTCTCACTATGACAAATCGTGAAGAGTATTCACTTTGGCTATGGAAAATGATTCTTGCATCCAACATCTCTTTTACCATATTTTCAATTTCACTTTTTTGGGCATAAGGATACCTGTATGGCCTGATGTTGGGTGGTGTACTGCTAGGAATAAGTGTGATAACATGATCATGAGTGAAACTAGGTGAAAGTCCTTTTGGCATGTCTCCAAAAATAATGGAATGATCATCAATTATTTGTTATAGATCAAGAGGTGTAGATGGATGAGTTAGTTGTACTTTTATAGAAAACAAGCGAGCTACAAATCCCTCAGCACCCTTATGAAGAATATTTGTCATTTGATGGGATCTAAAAAGTTGGGGAGATTTAGCCTTTAATCCTATTATCTCAAATGTCCTTTATTTATAATGAAAATGCATGAATAATTCTTGAAAATTCATCTCAATAGTTCCCAAAGTGGTGAGCCATTGGACTCCTATAATAATATTAGCTCCAGCCATCAAAATAGCAAACAGAGTAGAATCCAATAAGTAGTCTCCCATGGCCATATTAATACTATGACATTTTATTGAATAGCTAAAAGTACCACCATGTACAATCGTAACCTAAAATTCTAGATCTAGATAAATGAAATGGTTCAAATGAGCAGCCAACTTATTATGGATGAAGTTGTGTGTGCTCCTAGAATCATTCAAGATAGTGACCTTTTATTTCTTAAGGAAACCCATCACCTTAAGTGTTTGGGGAGTAATAATACCTAATAGGGTATGACTGAAATAGTAGGTTGAGAGCCTTTAAATTCCTCCTCAAGAACTTCTACATCTACATCATATAATTCTGCATCATTTTCATCATCATTAACACCTTCAATGTAAAACAACTTTTTAGCACAATGATAGTCATTGCTCCATTTTTTGTCACAGCCATAACACAACCCTTTGGCCTACTTCTCCTCAATTTTTCATTGTGTTAATTTGGTAGGCTATGGAAATGATGGTGCTGGAAAGTTATGATCATGACCAATAGTGAAATTTTTCCTTTTGACCATCTCTTTTTCTTCTTTCATGCATGCCTTAGGGGTAGCTTCTGGTACAGATGTTGGGTTAAACATTCAAACCTCAAATTAGATGTTATATTTTAGGCCACACAGAAATAGATATGTCAAATTTCTCTCAGTATCTTCTACCCATAAAGAGAGATTCTAAAATTGATGAATATAATCCTTCACAGTTTTTGTTTATCACAGCTTGGGTAATTGGCTAAAATATATCTCAGAAACATTATTATGATAACGAGTTGTCAATTCCTTAGTAAAAATATTCCATGTAATAGGATCACCATTCTTTTTATTTTGAGCACATAACTAGTAATACCAAATGAATTGCTCAGGTTCCATAAATTCTCAAATAAATTCTAAGGGTTTGAACTAGGGGTTTGATGCAGCTCAAATAAATTCTCAATTTAGGTAATCCAAGTGAAAGGATCCTTACAATCAAACTTATGCATGTATTTTTTTGGAAACATCAATTTCATACTAGCATGGGAGTTGTTGAGAGGAGGATTTGAATGTTGAAGTGGAGGGTTATTAGGCTAAAATTGAGATGTGAGAGTAGCTAATTGTGTAATGATATTTTACAATTCACTATGAACCCTATTAATCTCACTATGCATCCTTGAAACATCATCTTGGATTGCAACAAAGTCACCATGCCTCACCAAGTTTTTTATGTCCTCTTGAAGCTGAGAAATCATCAGATCTAAAGTTCTAGATTCTATGTCGTCAGTAGGAGTATTAGGAGTTCTTGGTGCCCCTTTTCTTCCTTGACTTGAAGGACCTACCATAAACAAACCCTAGGAAGGTTTTGAACCAAAAAAAAGTGTACCAAGAAATGGTACCATTGCGATCACCTTGTCAAGATGAATCTAATGATTACCTTTGTGCACTAGAGTAAACTTTTTGGTACCAAAAAAGTGTATCGATAGAATATACCATTGTGATCATCTCACCGAGATGAATCCAATGACTACAAGTGTGCAAGGGGAAAAAATTCCAAACTTTTTAGAAAAAAAAATCATTTTGAGAAATACTATGCTGATGGAAAAAATTAATTCTTTCTGGATTGCAAGTTATGTTTTTTCACTTTCACTGCTCCTAGAAGCCATGTCTCATCAAATCCAAAAAAAATGCCACCAAAAACTTACCCAAATCTAAGATATAATACCACTTTTAATGAAATTACTTATATATTCACATAGAATGATTTTATATTATGTAGAATAAGAAAATATGAGAGATTACATAGTGATAATTAACAACATAATAGAATATTAGATAATATAGGAAAGAAAATTTGATGGGGCAACCTCCATAATAGTGCACTAATATTGGAATACTTAACATGATGATTAAATACTGACCACTAACTCCTATATATATTCTACTTAGCCAAGGTTATTCCATAGTCTGACTTATCTAAGAACATAGAGAAATGTAACAAGCAAATAAAAGAGGTATGTAAGCCACAAGTCAGCCACACATATCCTTAGACACACCAATGGTTAAGGGCATAACAATATGCATGTAAAATAGATAGTATAGTGGATATACAATGTATACATCTATAAAATTACTCTATCCAAATATTTAATTATAGTTTTAGACTTCAAACAAATATGTCTGTTAGTCCACTATAGCCATTCTCACTATTAAAATGCATATAAATAATTGTCCTTCACATTAACCAATGATGAGTTACCTTTATAAAGGCTCCCAAATTTTTAATCATCATAACTTAAGGTTAGGGACACATATATGCACCACAACAATGATAAACAATCCATAAAATAGTCTAAATAACCTCAATCAACAAAATGCTAGTTTCAAATTTATTCATACATGAGTTATAAATTGGTAGAAATAAATTAAGTATATCACTATTGTGGTGTACATGTTTCTTATGCATCGTACATCAAGTTACCATAAAATAACATAAAAAATTCATACAAAAATTCCTATCAGTGTTTAAACACTTCTATAGCAATCATAAATCCTCATATATATACAATATGACTCAATAAGTATCTATGTTTTTAAGGCCCTTTGATAATTGATTGGAAAGACATATAACTAGTTTAGTTTCATTCCAATAGAGATAAATATTAGCACTAATATGATCTATCACAGTCCATAAGTCTCTCAAAACACCTATAATACTATAAAGGTATAGAATCAAAAGTTTACAAAAATAACTCAACCCACTAATAGTGTAGACACTAAATTTAAATTCTATAGCACATTAGTGTTATACACTTATAAAATACATATCATGGATATAATTATATATTCTAGACCTTCCCTTTACTAAAAGGCTCATGTATACTATCTCTCCAAGTCAAAAAAATTATGTTTTATTTTAACCAATGTTATTCAGATGACCTAGGCCTTCTATCATACTTAGAGTATAGTAAACCTATTCAATCTAAAGGTTAGTTTAGAAAAGGTATTGAATCATATATACACTTACACCATTGCATAAGGCCTCTTAAAACCTTTCCAATGGTATGTATAATGCAAAAAATGGAGCTCATACGCTCCTTGTATAGTCGATCAAAGTTCCAGTCAAGCTGGTCAAATTGGTCAAAGTTGGTCAAGCTACAAAAATTAACCAACATGGAATGATTCAAGAATAATTCCAATGCTTAGAGTTCATCAAGATATTTTTGGTGAAACTCATAGTTTATAAAACATAGTTCATATGTGAAATATATCATGATTCGAAGATTGAATTAGGTAAGTAAAAAAATTGGGGTTTGAACAGGACATCCAGTTAGATGTCGACAAGTGGCATGACAAGTGGTCAACAAGTGGCATGGTGAGTGGTATACAAGTGGTGAGAGGATATTAGACCACGTGGTGGGTCTTGAAGCTACCACATGGCTTTCCACCATCCAATTAACTATCATAGTCCAATTTCATTTCTGAATGTTCTAAACAAACCATATTTAAGTTTCCATGTAACCCTATGTTCCATGTTCCATCCAACATACCTGTCATGTTCTATCCCAACATTCACATTCATGTCTCAATATTATATGTGAAACACAAACACCACCAAATACTTTCCAAATTCTATGCCACACATGCCACGTGAAGCCCCAAATATTCATGAAATAACCAACATGGCACCACATTTTTACCACATACCATGAAATGCCCAACACTTGGTAATAGAAAATGTGAACTTCATGGTATTTGAAAATGTTTAAATCTACCCACTTACCAAATGTGGGACTAAAGATAAGTTTTACCCACCAATGCATTGGGAGAAATTTTGAACCGTTATCCTCTCGTGTAAAAGGGATAAGTCCCAACCACTTGGGATATAGGATTAAACACTATACAAAGTGATAAAACTTGTATTTAAAGGCATCTATTTCAATAAATTTTGTATATTTTAAGGCTAAAGGAAAATAGAAATAAGGATGAGGATAAGTGATTAGAATGAACCTAGATTTGGTTTGCACACCGTATTCAGACATTGTGAGCACTCCTCTTTGTTTGGGGAGGACTACTTGCAAGTAAGAAAACACTACCACAAGATGTTTGTTAGTAGTTAAATAAGTGGATTGCCAAGCTATGTGCTTATTCTAGGAAGTGTGAAACTTCTTTAGAGATGAAAGTCTACCTTTGAGAGACAAAAGAATAATAAGTAACTGAAAGAGAGGTAAAGAGAGAGCAAAAGAGATATAAGATTGCCAATATTAAAAACCTATATGCATCAGAGAGTGTTAGGGTGCAAGTGATGTACCCTATTTGTATTTTAGAAGTTGTCTAGGTAGGTTTTGAAGAGGTTAGGGAATCCATAGTGATCAACATTAATGGGGTAGTGATTGATATCAGTTATACTTCTAAGGTTGGTAGTGAGGTGACTGATATCGATTAGGCTATCGAGGTTGATAGGGGCAATAATTGTCAGGGAGCTTTACAGAAGGCTTTTCCATGTCTAGGAAACAGTTTGGATTAGGTCTGAAAAGTTGGGAGAGTTATAAGAGAGAGATTATGGATTGGGTAGGTTTTGAAGAGGTTTGGTATATCAAGTTAAGGGGAAGTAAGTGAGGAAGATTTATAACTCCCTCATGGGGTTCAGTCAGAAGTGTTTAAAGCAATGCATAGTAGATATAAAGAAATAACAAAATAGATGTTTAAATGACCTACAAGATATATGATGTACTTATCTATAGTTACCAAACAATATATGTTAGATTGATGATGCCTAAAAGGGATTATAAACTTGAATGCATGAATAGAGAGAAAAAGTGGGTGATATTGGTCCTCAAAAACTCAGTTGTTGATCGTCATTGACTTTCACAAGATGGTTGTAAGCCAAGATGTTGAAAATAGAATGCCTAGAGCTTGAATGTGAGTAAGAATTAATTTTATTAATTTTTTTTGACTTGAACTTTAGGTTGGAGTTGGGCTTATACTGTCAATGTTAGTGATCCCATCAATGTCAGTTGTGGGTTAACCGACATCAATGACCCTAGAATAAGTAAACCTTACTAGTTTTGGTATGTTTTCTATTTCTGTTCATGCCAAGTGTGACACCCATTATAAAATGATAAAAATAAGAGGTTATGAAGGAGGTACTTGATTAAGATTTTATTTTGGTAGTGGGAATAAGTCCTGGGTAGTTAGGATGAGGTGACCAGGTCTTAAGGTGACTCATCAGGTGAGAATTGGGTGAGGTGGCTAGGTAAAGTGGCAAAGGGGGTTTTTAATTAACTTAATTATATTAAATTAATTAAATGTGTTAGGGGTAAAGTATGGTTTAGGTAGATTAATTGTTATTATTGAAATGGGGATTGAGGGGGGTTTCGACATAGGGAGTTATGCACGTGTGTGTGACATAATTTTATTGTCTACATTTACCCCTTTTGTCTTGTAATTTATACTAACATGTTGTAAGACAAAAACAAGAGTTAGATGCTTCAAGTATTGGATGAGGTATCCAAAATAATAGACTGGGTTCTCCCCTTGGTGGTGAAATCCAAGTAGGATACCCAAGTAGGGTATGGTGATCCACTAGGTGATGAAATCCTGATGGGCCTTTTCTCAGGTGAGTTTAGATGTTTGTTTATGTCAATGTGATTTGGTTGTGTAACATAGGTGCACTATGATTTATTCAAAATGCTTGTAATTAACTAGGTGAGTTAATATGCAACAAGAAAACTATGAGATGTAGTAAGTTTTGAACCCAAATATGAAATGTTTAGATTCAAATGAAAACAAAGATGAAATAGGAATAGAGTATGAATTTCACTATCCTAATATGCATGCAAGAAGAAGTAAACAAGAGATTCTCCTTTTCTTTTGTAAAATAAAATGAAAAAATGCTTTTAGGGGCAAAGGGAAAAGAAAGAAAACTCTAGTTTAATGCTTTTTAAATAGAGAATAAGATATTGAATTTTTCATTTTAAGAGAAAATAGGAGTAAGTGAAAGAAATGAAAATTTCACTATAATGCACCTATATGAATGTTTAAAATAAGAAATGAACGCAAGGAAAACTCTAGGGTCCCACCGAGTGTGCCAAAAATGTTTCACTAAATTTTGTCTATTTTAAGTCTAAAGGGAAACAGAAAGAAGGATGGGGATAAGTGATTAGAATGAACCTAGATTGGGTTTTTGCACCGTATCTAGACATTATGAGCACTACTCTTTGGTTGGGGAGGACTACCTATAAGTAAGAAAGAACTATCACAAGATGTTTGTTAGTAGTTGGATGAGTGGGCTGCCAAGCTACATGCTTATTCTAGGAAGTGTGAAACTTCCTTAGAGATGACAATCCACTTTTGACAGACAAAAGAACAATAATTAACTAAAAGAGAGGTAAAGAGAGAGTTAAAGAGAGATAAGATTACTATTATTAACAACCTTTATGTAGTAGAGAGTGATAGGGTGTAGGTGATGTACATGTTTGTATTTTAGAAGTTGTCTGGGTAGGTTTTGAAGAGGCTAGGGAATCCACATTAGTCCATGTCGATGGGGTAGTCACTGATATTGATTATACTACTGAGGTCGATAGTGAGGTGACCAATGTCAATTAGGCTACCAAGGTCAATAAAGGCAATAATTGTTAGGGAGATTTACAGAAGGCTTTTCTAGGTCTGGAAAATGGTTTTGATTAGCTATGGGAGGTTAGGAGAGTTATAAGAGAGATATTATTACTTGGGTAGGTTTTGAAGAGGTTTGGTATGTTAGGTTAAGGGTAAATAAGCAAGGAAGCTTTGTAACTCCCTCACAGGGATTCAGTCAGAAGTGTGTAAAGTAATGTAGAGTATATATAAAGAAATAGTAGAACAGATGTTTAAATGACCTACATGATAAGTGATGTACTTAGCTACATTTATCAAATAATAGATGTCAGATTGATGATAAATAACAGAGAGTCCAAACCTAAATGCCTAAATAGAGAGAAAAAGTGGGTGTTGTTGGTCCTCAAGAACTCAGTTGCTAATCATGATTGACTTACACAAGATGGCTATAAACTAGGATGCCAAAAATAGAATACCCAGAGCTTGAATATGAGTAAGAATTATTTTTTTCAATTTCTACTGACCTAAACTTTAGGTTGGAGTTTGGCTTATATTTCTGACATCGACAATCCCACTGATGTTGATCATGGGTTCACCAATGTTGGTGGCCCTAGAATAGGTAAACCTTACTATTTTTAGCCTATTTTTTGTTGTCCATGCCAAGTGTGACACCCATTATAAAATGGTTGAAATAAGAGGTTAGGAAGGAGGTAGCTGATTAGAATTTTAGTTTGGGAGTGGGAAAAGTCTTGGGTAGTTAGGATGAGGTGACCAGGTCTTGAGGTGACTCATCAGGTGGGAATTGGGTGAGGTGGCTAGGTAAGGTGGAAAAGGGGGTTTTTAATTAACTAATTAAGTATTTTAAATTAGCTAAATGTGTGAGGGGTAATGTATGGGTCACGGAGAATAATTGTTATTATTAAAATGGGGATTAAGGGGTGTTTTGACATAGGGAGTTATGCATGTGTGTGTGACATAATTTTTGTGTCTACAACATTGAAAAGATTATTAGCCAATGTTAAAGGCTAAAGTCATAAAGAAGCTTGTGTAGAGGGAGTTTGAGGCAAAATCATGAAAACGTCTGAAAAGAGACTAAGGTTATTTTTTCCTAAAGAAAAACTTTGTAGTTGTTCATTTTTCAATTTAGAGATGTTTGTAAGTATTTTCCAAACATTTTTCCTAATACATCGACTGATACAGGACCCAAAGACATAGGCCATATTAACAAACTCTATTATCAATTGTGTTTGAATTTCTTGATTTCTTCTCATGAAATTATTGGTATGATTTAAATTGTAAGTCAAATTTTTAAATTATTATATAAAGTTAATGTAAAATAAAAATCAAATTACGTTATCATATTATTGATTAAGTTTATGGATCAATTTGGTATCAGAGTGGTTAGTGTTCTAGGTTAACTTCCATTAGGGTATTGTTCTAGTGCATCAAGTTTGATATCAAAACTAATTTTGAATTTGCAATTTTGTTGTTTTTACCAAAATTAGTTATTATAGAACAATGGATCCAATGATAGCCTAGATTTAGTTGTTATTAAATTCAATTATCACTATGATAATGCAATTCCTACAAGCCCAAGAGCAAAGTTAGCAAGTGGTAGAGCAATGATAGGAGTAACAAATTGAGAGGCTCTAATAGAGCATTGATGCACTACGAGTAAAAATACAATAACAACATCAATATAAGAAGAAGATGCATGGAGATTCAAATATTTTTGAACATTATTCTTGATGAGGACATATTGTTGAGCAATGCTAGATCCTACATCTTAGCTAGGCACCATTATGGTTTAGAAGGCAGAATGAGCAGCTAATCCATCTGACTAATAGTACCTCATCAAGAAACTCTAGAGTCTCTAATATAATAGCTAATGCAAATGAAAGTAATAGATATTATGATATGCTTTAAGGAACCCCAAAGGCAAAACTACACTTCTATTGTGAAAGGGAAGTTTGTGTAGATCTATTTTAACTAGAGTTCTAGAGCTAATTATATTACTAAAGGTCTTGTACAATGTATACAGTTAAGGAATCTTCCATTAACACACACTAAGACATTTGGAATAACTAATGGCATAGTATGAGGACATGTAAATGATTATGGTATTTTGCATTTTAGCATTGGAGGGTTATTCTTTGATGAAGTAGCTCTTGACATAGTTCTAGGAGAAGCTGAGGAGATAACTTTGGGTAATTATTATCTCACATCTCAGCATGCCAAAAACACTACATCAAGAGAAGGAATCCAACTAATAACTAATCATACCTATGAGACTTAGTTTGGGACAAGCCATACAACAAAGGTACATTATATTTATGACACTAATTCTTCTAGTTCATATACTCCTACTAGTCATATCAATGAAAATGATGTTATAAATCTGAAAGAAAATAATGCTTTGATTATTTATGCATATTCTGATGTAAATTTTGAGGAAGAAAGCAATGAAATCAATTCTTCTGGCTATATTGACAATGTTAGGGATACTAACCCTAAAACTTTATCGAAGTCATTTAAAAGCACATGAAGGGAATATGTTCTAAGATGCTAGAAAAAAATGGGATTCAAAGGAAAAGGCCTTAGCATTAATGGTCAAGGAATTATCTAGCCTATCCAAGTGGCAAAGAGACCACTCCATGTAGGATTAGGATATGGAGGTGAAGAACAAATATCCAAAGAAATTGAGTTGAAGGATTACTCAAGAAGCAAGATAGAACATCTTGAAGAGCTAGAAGAAATACTCTCTAAAGAAATGATAGTTACATTGGATGAATAAAATTCAAATTAATTTTCAAGATATGAAAATAAGAAATACTCAAATGTATTTTTTGATTATGCACAAGAAAGTCCTAAAAGGAAGTTTAAGAAGACTAACAAAAAGATATTGCCTAAATAAGACATGAAGTTTGGTTTTTAATTCAATGCTAAGGGGAATATGTTGTAGGAAGATCAATAGAATCATCCACAAACCTTATGCAAAGGTTATAAATGTATCTTACGTCAAGAAAAATATAGAGCTCCCTCAGATAGAATCTAATCAGTCAAAATTAGAGACAACATCAGCAAACGAGATGACAGTCAATGAGAAGTTGACAATTCAAAAATTATCCCCCTAGAAAGGTAAGCAACATTTTTGGAAAATAATAATTGTTTAGCATTCTAAGATAGATGATATTATCGATAAAAAACATCAAAATAATTTGATCTCAAAAGATATGATAGAAACCTTGGGTTTAAAAAATAAGCCACATTTCCATCCCTATTCTCTAGAAATAATTAATGATGGTAATGGTGTACATTTAAGTAAAACCTATAAATTAGGGTTTGTAATTCTAGCCAAATTTTTAGATAAAGTTGAATTAGATCTAGTTCCACTTGAATTTAGTGGCATTATCCTAGGTAAACCATACTTGTCTTTGAGAAATGCATTTTTTTCTAAGAAGGAAAATTAGTATAGAATTGTAAAAGATGAGATTGAATATCTCATGTGAGTACATAGATAGTAACCATTATAGATAAATGGTACCTTCAATGTTATTTTACTCATCTATGTTGTAGACAGGAACACTACAGGGTAACAAAAGATGTCATCATGAGAAGCATAAGGAATAGCCCAGGAAATAGGTTGTATATTTTAATATGTGTAGAGTATGCAAGCATGTATACATATTTGTAAGACCTAAATATATGATTTTTTTATGCATAATACCTAGTATGGGTAATATTTTTAATCATTAAATTATTTTTCAAAGACCCAAAAAGGGCAATGTTTGTAAACTGTGTTGCTATGTAAAAACCCTAAGAGGATAATTATAAAATGGTGATTATTATACTTTAGATGTCTTAAAATATTTTCACAATTTTAGATCTAAATACCCATTGTAATACCTCTATAACTGACTAACATTCAGATGGTCATTCGAGCTAGAGCTAAGAGCTAGAGCTATGCAAAGATGCTCACATGAAGTACCAGGTCTAGTACTAGATTTTTTAGGACAAAAAGCCTTCTTATTAGGGAGGATTGATCTAAAGTTAAATTTATAAAAGGTATTAAAGTAGATCTAAAATTTCACCATTATGTAGGGCCCATTGAAACCTTTCCAATGATGTGTAAAATGTGTAAAATAGGGCTCATATGCTCCTTGTGCAGTCAATCAAAGTTCTAATCAAGCTAGTCAAATTGGTCAAAGTTGGTCAAAATATAAAAATTAACCAACATGGAATGATTCAAGAATAATTACAATTCATATATTTCATCAATAGCTTTTCGACACAACCCATGATTCACAAAATGGAGCCTGTATGTGCAAGATATCATGCTTCGAAGATTAAATCGAGCAAGTAAAAAAATTGGGGCTTGAAAAGAACATCCAGTTGGACATCGATAAGTGGTATAAAAGTGGCATAGAGAGTGGTTGACAAGTGGAAAGAGGATATTGGACCACGTGTTGGGTCCTCAAGCCACCACGTGGCTTGCCACCATCTAATTAACTACAACAGTCCAGTTTCATTTCTGAATGTTCCAAACAAACCATATTTAATTTTCCACATATCCCTATGTTCCATCCAACATACCTACCAAATTACATATCCCAACATTCACATTCATGTCTCAATATTCCATGTGAAACCCAAACACCACCACATACCTTCCACATTATATGCCACACATGCCATGTGAAGCCCCAAACATTCATGAAATAACCAATATGCCACCATATTCTTACCACATACCACAAAATGCCCACCTAAATATATGTTTATTCCAAACACTTGGCAATGGAAAATGTGAACTTTGTGGTATTTGAAAATGTTTAAAGCTACCCACTTACCAAATGTGGGACTAAAGATAAGTTCTACCCACCAATGCATTGGGAGAAATTTCAAACCTCTATCCTCTCATGTAAAAGGGATAAGGCCCAAAAACTTAGGCTAAAATATCAAGCACTATATAAATATATAAAGCTTGTATTTAAAGACATATAAAATGTTAGTAGCCAATGCTAAAGGTTGAAGGCATAAAGAAGCTTGTGTAGAGGGAGTTAGAGGCAAAATCATGAAAAAGTCTGAAAAGAGACTAAGGTTAGTTTTGCCTGAAGAACAACTTTGTAGTTAATTTTTCAATTCAGAGATGTTTTTAATTATTTTTTGAATTTTTTTGCTAATACATCAACTGATACAGGACCCAAAGATGTAGGCCATAGTGCCAAACTTTGTTATCAATTATGTGTTTGACTTCTTAATTTCTTCTCATAAAATTATTGTTATGATTTAATTTATAACTCAAAATTTTAAATTAGTTTGTAAAGTTATTTTAAAATCAAAATAAAATTACATTATTGTATTATTGCTTAAGCTTAAAGATCACTATCTATCTTGTATCTCTGTAAGTTTGGGACCTATGCCTAATTTCTAGCTTCTTTGACACTTGTTCCCATTAAGATGCCTATGTTGATGCAAGTGTCCTATTCTAAAGCAAGTGTCTAATATACTAAATTCATCAAATTTATAAATTAAATTTATACATATGGTCATCCTAGGTGCTTTAGTGTGAGATATTTCCAAAAGGAGTTGATGTGTGTGTGTGTGTGTGTGTGTGTGTGTGTGTGTGTGTGTGTGTGTGTGTGTGTGTGTGTGTGTGTGTGTGTGTGTGTGTGTGTGTGTGTTTGTGTGTGTGTGTGTGTGTGTGTGTGTGTGTGTGTGTGTGTGTGTGTGTGTGTGTGTGTGTGTGTGTGTGTGTGTGTGTGTGTGCGCGCGCGCGTGCGTGCGCGCGTGCGCATGTGCATGTACGTGCACATGCACGTGCATTTGTGTGCATGCATGTAAGATCAAACCTCATTCATTCCTCACCTAGTATATATCTAAAAAATCATAAGGAAACTTACCAAAAGCATTCAATCAAACATTAAAGTGAGTAAATATTCCTTATTTCCTTTGTTATATATCAATCATAGGGATAACACATATATAGGTCTATAGTACTTAAGGATCACTCCATTAGTCATATTTTTGGATTTACAAGTTAGGTCACTATTCTACTAACTTTACACATATTACACCCTTATTCATACATAAGACAACACATTAGGGGAGAACTAAATCAAAATGAGACCCTCTTCATAATTATGTCTATGTTAGAAACACTCACTAATAGTGGGGTATTTGGGCTTAACTCAACATCATGATCTCACTAACCCATTTCTTCCATAGCCACTATGAATATGAAGAACTAGGGTTTACTATTTGATAAGGAGAGATATTCCATGATCTAAATCTGAGCACGCCAAAGAAAAAGTGACATAGAACCCAAAATATCCCATGTGTTCACATCAAAATCCACTAGTTATTTTTGTATTGGACACATGCATATAAGTTAGACAAGTGTCAATTCAACCATACAAGGTTTATTCAAGTGTTAGAAGATATAGATGTCAAATTTATAGAATATGATGACTAGTCTAGGGCACTGATCTAGTATATTTAAAGCATATTCCATATCAGATCTACATTCACAAAGTAAAGCAATCAATTACTCTTGTTTTCATTTCATTTTTATATCAATCAATAGTTGTACTTATTTTTATTAGCATTTCTTATTATTTAAATTCAAAATATTATTTATCTAAATTTGTAATTAATTTCCATGCTATATATCTAGTTATCGCCCCTATGTTTATTTATTTATATATTCTTAAACCTATACTATATTTACCCATCTCAATTTAGGGATAAACAAATAGACTACATATTATTATTTTAATATTTGTAACTTCCTTGAATGCAACAAAAGTTTTGTTATATTTTATGACTGTACAAGTCATTAATATACTACCAAAACAATCATGATCTAATACTTAGAGGTCTAATATTTAGTTAATACATGTATTAATATCATTCAAATCTCCTCTTGAATTTATTTATGCATATTAAATGACATATCTCATAATTGGTAATAGCTAAAGGTTACCCAACAATAAACTATAGCTTATTCATTGAAATTTATAATCATATTTCACTATTTTGACTTAAATATTATTTAAATTACCAAGAAAACCATTACAACCTTGTTTTTATACTCAGTGATAACATTTAATCAATCATCCTATTTATGGTTGCATACTATCAAAATCTGAGTACTCCATTTTTTATCCACTCAACTTCCAAACATAGAAAATTGAGTCTTTACAAATGTTAATTCTCTTTATAGTTTCCATCTAAGTATTCCAACAATATATAATATCTTTGAACCATAAATGCCTCTATAAAAGTACACAATAACTCACTATTTAGTTGCCCACATTAATATTTAGGTTTGAAAGGTGGTTATTATAACCTACATATCTGAATATAGATTTATTTTACCATGTGAAAACCTATTAAATAAATTATACTTGAATTCAATTTTTTAAAGAGCTCAACACTGTGTAAATAAACTAACAATAGTAATCAAGTTATGCTTTATGAGTAGAATCCCCATTATAAACTTGTGGGTGATAGAAAAATCTCAACCCCAAATTCTTAAGGGTAATTTAATCAAAAAATATTATATTAAACAAACAAAAGAACCTCAAAATCATATATTGAAAAACCACATACAATCATACAATGAATCACCTATTTTTTACATATTAAAACCTTGTTATAAATACAATCCAACAAACATTTACCATTCTATATTTACAATAAAGATTCAATATAAAACTAACAAACATTTCCCATAATCCCTGGTTCATAATTAAAAACTAGAGTGTTCTATTTTTAACTATCAAATATGAGAATACAAGTAAAATATTTTTCAAATCATAATGACAAGAAAACCCCCAAATAATCTAACCCAAATCTTGTGGACTTAGTTACTTTTTTGGAATGGCACAAAATATTATTTGGTTCTCCTTATACGTATTTATCTTCTAAGCATATTTTCTCCCCCTTTCTACCACTGTCAATAGTTTCCTCTTATTTATCCATGTCAGCCCTTTCTCCTTGACTTCCATGTTCTTTTTATCCCCAAATTTCCTCATTGAAACATATCGTGCCACCTAAATTGTTGTCCACTGAAAATGATAAATCATGCCTCTTTTACAGGTCGATCTCACTCCCTATCTAATTCAATAAAATTATGATCTAAACACATGCAAAATAAACCCTCTGAAGGATCCACTATTTTCTCCAAATTATATTGACAAGATAATTCTATTAACAACTTATCTATTCAACCCACATTGGACTTAAAAAACAAGAGACTTTAATTATTTTCTCCTTTGACCAAATCCAAGTAAAAAGTGATTTGATCATTTTGGCAAAACATTATTTAGGCATTTTACATTCATAAGCTAATGACTTTGTAAAATTTTCCAATTAATACAATTTACACCATAAGGGATAAGTATTCATTTGGATTCTAATGACCCCACCTATAAAAGGAGTGTATTTTTACCATTTACAAAACATACTAACATTTAAGTTAAAAAACCAAATTTTAAAAGCATAGAACCTGTTATTATTTTAGAAATGATCAACAAAAAATGCTAGTGCAAGGTTAAACATGTGATCATGCATATAATTATGAAAACATATTATGGTGTATAAATTCTTGATCTCACACACAATTATATACATTATAGAAATGGTTATTATGTGACACTAACTAAAGTGATATAAGTTAAAATATGACTCATTAAGTAATGCAAACTAATCAATGAATTATCTTAACAAGATTACATTTATCAAGCAATATTCAATACAATTATGGAGACATAAAAGTTATTTGAAGAAGAAAAACACAACTAATTAAATATGACAATAAGAAAATATGGTGTCAGTTTGTGACTATTATGGTATTTTTCTCTTTCTTCTTTAGTCTATCATGATTTTACACCCTTTTCACTATAATTTTCTCTATCATGGTACTTCATAAGGGTGAAATAATCTTGCATCTAGCTCAAAAAAATATAAGGTAGTTAGTTTATTATTATCAATTTTACTAAAAAAAAACTAACAAAATAATTGATATAATTACAACTATATCATCCATATGATAATGCATTAAAATAAATAAAAATTATATGATTTTAGTTAAAATAATAATAATAAAAATAAAGATGTAAACTCAAAAATGTAACTGTTTACTTACTCATGTGTGTGTGTGTGTATTCACAATCAACAAACTAACAAATTAATAGCCAAAAATATATGTTTAAAAGAATGTTGTTTTCTATGGAAAAATTAAGATGTAACATTTGTTTTTTATTTATTGCAAAGAAGATATTTTTGAATTGGTTTCATACCTATTTTGTATTAAAATCTCATATTGGATTCTAGTCTAATCTAACTAGACCTTAGAAAAATATTAAAACAAGTGCATAAGATCTCAAAGTGACCATAAAAATGACACCTAGGTTAAGAAATGCCTAAATGTATAAGGTGAAACCCTAAGGGTAATCCTTGATACATAAGGCACCAATAAAGGTGTGAAAAATTTAGCTATACATATACATACATATATATATATGTGTGTGTGTGTGTGTGTGTGTGTATGTATATATATGTATGTATATATGTATATATATGTATATATATATGTATATATATGTATATATATGTATATATGTATGTATATATGTATATACATATATATACATATATACATATATATATACATATATATATACATATATATATATATATATATATATATATATATATATATATATATATATATATATATATATATGTATGTATGTATACGAATGATCTCATAATCAACAAGCTAACAAATTAATAGCCAAAAATATATGTTTAAAAAAATGTTGTTTGTTAAGGAAAAATTAAGATGTAACATTTATTTTTTTATTTATTACAAAGAAGATATTTTCGAACTGGTTTCATACCTATTTTGTAGTAAAACCTTATATTGGATTCTAGTCTAATCTAACTAGACCTTAGAAAAAAATTAAAACAAGTGAATAAGATCTCAATGTGACCATAAAAATGACACCTAGGTTAATAAATGCCTAAATGTATAAGGTAAAACCCTAAGGGTAATCCTTGATACATAAGGCACCAATAAAGGTGTCGAAAATTCAGCTCTAGGATGTCATCCAAACTATATAAAACCACCTAATCCATTAATAGGAAATATATTAAAGGGACCATTGAACACTAATTTTTTGAACCATTATAATGTTGGACTAAATCCATCCATATCCCTTTTGAGGATAATAACGTATAATGGGACTTTCCACATATCACTTATAGTTCTTCCACTAAGGTCTAGTAGAAGTAAAATTAATGTTTTGTAGCATTTATGGAGGAACCACATTAATAACATCTTGGTGGGATTATATTTATTTATTATTGAAATAAAATATATATTTAACTTCAAGGTAATAAATCCAAGTCCTAATTAGTTTTCAAAAACATCTTGCACATAATTTCCTCTTTTAAAAATATTTAATGAATGCACCCATGAAACCTATGCAAAAGGTAAATCATGATAATTAATGATAGGATACCACCAAGGAGAGTGATAAATTATATAAATGTCATATTTCAATCCATCCTTATTCCAAATTAACTAAGGTTTATATTTTTACTAATATTTTAAAATATATTTAAAAACAAATGACCTAACAAATGTTGTTAGGACACATAAAATGAGAATGTAATGAAACCCTAAAACCTTTTAAGTTTATCACTTTAAATGAGAAACCTCAAAAATACAATAGTGAATAATTATTTTTAATGTCTCCTTCACTTAAATGGCTTGAATTATCATTTTTCAAATAGAACAACGTATTGTAAATTAGTAACCCGGTTCCCCTTAGGGAGACTATAATATTCTGAAGCTACTTAATGAATACCTTTCCCATGATTTGAATTATCCCAAATAAAATATTTTAGCATTATTTCCATTTTTATGTATGAGGCTTTAGATGGGATGAAATAAAATAAATAGTCAATGAGTTTTAAAAATAAATTTAAAATTTTATTACTAAATGAAGTGGTATAGTGATTTGATATGGGAACTTATTTTGAATTAATTTAATAACATACTTCAAAATATGGGAATGTGTAACATAAAATAGGTAAGGGGTGCTAATTAATTAAAATATTCCTCCATTTTGAATCCAATTCTGCTCATATCTTTGAAATTAAAAAGGGTAGAAATTACTTCATGTATCTTTAAGTCATTTTCCATTTAATATTAAAATGAAAGACAAGGAAAAAATATCAAGACTATATATGACATGTTTTATTTTATATTATTATTCAATCAGAGTGATAAAATAATCATCAACAAGTTGAGCAGGCTTATTTGAATGACATAAGATAGCTTTAATAAGACTTTAAGATTTAGAATTTACTAATAATAAACGAAAATCTAATATCACTAGCACATATAAAGGTGTGGAAAGAGAAAACCTTTTTTAAAAGAGATAAAAGAATGAAAATTTCTTCAACCATAAACCATTAACTAAGAAATATGCCAGGCATATTCAATGAGTATATGAAATGACTGGAGTAAATTAGAAAAAATTACCAACACTTGTAACATTTTTAAATGAATGACCATTCAATATAATCTTAGGCTTTATAAAATTAAATTCTAATGAACACCACTTATTGATTAGACCTACATGTCGACTCCATCCCTTCCTATAGTAAACTAATTATATAGATATACATATACATATATGTATGTATGTATGTATGTGTGTGTGTGTGTGTGTGTGTGTGTATATATATATATATATATATATATATATATATATATATATATATATATATATATATATATATCATGAATGTTATTTTCTTAATGATAATAATTAGAGTAAAAAATGGTAGATATATAGAGTGAGATATTTTGTTATAATGTTATATGAGATATCAAATAGTATGATAAATATCTAGTTTCAAATCCACATAGAATCACTTGAATTAGGTATGATTTATTTATCCTTTCTAAATGTTTCAATTGTTTTAGTTGAAAAATAATCTCTATAAACTTTAAATAAGTAATTTTAATAGTATCCCAAGTAAAGTTTTAGAAAAAATATGAAAAACTATCACACTTAAAAGCTTTGGTGTTGGCCCTATTAATGATTGCTTCATGCAAGTCTTTAATGGATAACAAACTATCACATGCTAATATTTTAAATTAGAAGATATTACAAGGATATAATAATAAAAAGTATCTAAGGTTTTGTTCTCACCTAAGATAAGATTATTAAACATTTAAAACATACCAGTAATGGTAGAAAAAACCCTAGACCATAATGGAAAATTTAGTGATCTATATGTGAAATCTAAAATGGCTTTATTTTATTACATAAAGTTCTTTGACTTTATCATTTAAAATAATTCTTTAGAGAATTTATCATGACACTTAAGTCTACAACTTGGATTTAGTTTTTATTTCTTGAATATTATTATAATTGGTTGGTAATATTCATGTTTGAGTTCACTTATCCAAAATCATTTAGGTTAATTTAGGATAATCCTAATCTTATTTTAGTTGTGTCCCTTATAAAAATAAATTAATTTTAACCTATATTTATGAGGTTCGCACTTATTTTTTTTTAATGGAATCTTAGAATTAAATTTATATATAATTCCCTCTACATTTCTCACACACATCTCCCTTACCTTATGGGGATTATGTGCATTCAACACAAACAAAGAATGTTGTGCAAGTAACTTTATTTATTCGTATATCTATTTATTGATCTCTCATATCTAATTATTAATAATTTACACAATCTTGCACCAATTTTTGTGATGATTTTTCATGGATTAACATAATTCTTCTTTCTATATCTTTTATCTTACATTTAAGATTTTACCCAAAGATCGATATTTTGCAAACCTTTTAATAGATGTGGGAGTTTTCTCCATTTTACAATTCCCCACTTGAAAAATATTGTCTCACTTATTTTTTTAATTTGTTCTTATGAGGTATTAATGTTAACCTATAAATATTAGCATAAATTATAACATGGTATCAAAGTAAGTTGCCTTTTAATGTTAAATTTTAGTGTATGCATGTATTTTAGTGGAAAATTTTAGCTTTTTTTGACATTTGTTTTAAAAGGGTTTACACCATTGCAAACTATTTTTCATTTCTTTTACCATTCTACTTAACATAAAGACTAAATATTATTATTTTTTGGCATATTTTATATCAAAATTATCTTACAGATTTTTCACAAATTGAATGTTTGATGTTGATTCTAGTTTTTAAATATATTTTTCTTACTAATAAGTATTAATTTCAAGAATAAATGTCTTAAATTTTTATGTTGGATCAAAATTAATCTTCCATTATAATTTTATTTTCTTCTGCTCATTTTTTTACTATTTTGAAAAATCAAAGCATTATTTTCAATAATAAATTAGTAATCTTAAAGTATATTACCTTTGTTAATACCGGCTTACTTTCATTCCCTTTTTTTTTTTTGTCTTTCATCCTTGATAATGTTGTATAATTTTATTTTAGCACTTTATTAGTGATTTTTTCACCACAATTTATATTTTATAGTAATATCTTACATTCATAATTCATTCTCAACATGGTTCTTTTGAGCAGTTTGGCATGGCACATCTCAGTCTTTAGTTTTATTTATCAACTTTATTTTCTTGATCAAATTTATACCTTATTTTTATTTAATTTATAGGCATTTTATTTCTATATTATTCTATGTTTCAACTTGTATGAGGAGTTTCTCTTAATAGTTTTCTATACCATGGAATCATAGTAAATAGTTTTAAATCTATCATTTTTTTAAATTTTTTGTGTTGGTTATTATTGTTTATTTTTTTGCACTTTTGCACTTTATCATACTTTTATGTTGGACTTATACATATGAATTATTTATATGATAAATTTATTTTTAAAATGACACAACTAATAAGTAAAGAATATTTTTGTTTTATAACTTAAAATATTTTTTTTAAAAATCCACTTGAAATGTGTACAACTTCATTTTTATTTATAATACAATAAACTTATCTTATTCATATATTTATGATAAAATTCCTTTTTAATATATTTTTTTAAATAACACCTTTTGACATATAGTATTCAAGGTTTATATTAAAAAAATTATATCAAACAAAAAAATCATAAAAGACATAAGCCTTTATTTAAAAACCATTAAAAGTTTTTTTTTTTAAGACATATGGTTCATAATTATTTAAAAATAAATTGGGTTTATATATATATAAAATTTCAATTTTCCATGTGGATTTTTTTTTTAATGTTTTGGATATGGTTTAGTCAATTCATACTAAGTGATGCTTTATTTTTAATCAAAAATTATTATTTTTTAAATAACACTTTTAATTATTTTTTAAGATTTAATTTAAATAATTTATCATAGTAATTTTATAATTATTTTATCTTTTTATGGAAATAAAATTTTCCATATGCCCTGGTATGTTATATTGACCTTTTTTATACGTCACATCATTTGCACTTTGTAAATTGTTATTTGTTTTATAGAAACATTTTTTGGAAATGATGTGGTTATATAGTTCAAATAATGTAAAAATTAATGATCTCAGGAAATAATTTTTTAAAAAATATGATGAAAATATTACTTTAAAATATCAACTTGAATGTCAAAACTGGACAATTTTACTACTAAAATACTCACATTATGAGAAAATATTTTTAAAAAAAAATTTGATTACCTCACCACTCAAATTGTTTATTTTGAAAATATAAAAACCTCTAATGTTACTTGCTCATATCTTAATGAGTGTATTACTCCATAACATGATGTATTTAACCTTAAATAAAAAATTATGCAATCTATGGGTTATCTAATGATGGCTTTGGTAAGTGTGAAAATGGTAGTATTTAGCCTATTTTACTTAAATATAATGTAAATGTATAGGGATAAATTTTAATGCTTACACTACTTATAATTCAAACATGAATTCATACTTTCCCCTTCATTGAAGGGAAATACACAATATTACTTTTCAATATCATATGGATTATTTTGATTAAAATGTTTATCATGCTTATTATTTGATTAGTAAAATTTGTGAGCATTATCCTAAACATTGGCATCATATATATAAATGTTATAAATTTTACCCATGTCAATGTTGTGGTAAACCAACTCATGACATCTTCAATTATTGAAAAGTCACTAAAACACCTAAATCCAAGGTTAAACTAATTTATATACATAAAACTATGGTATCTTATTGATATTTTGATGTCTAATTTTTTTTTATAATTCCTCCATTGCTTTATGTATAATATATTTTTCAAGTAGCAAATATTATTTGTCTCTATTTTGATAAGACTAACACTCAAATGTTATGATTCTTTATGTTTGTGTTTACTTCTTCTTGTAAGTTGTCAAGGAAATATGATTTATTTGGAGCTAATTATTTGTGACTAACTTCCTTATTTTTTATGTAGGATTATGCACTCTATTATGGAAGTTGTATTTTACTCATTTTGAATTGAATTACATATAATTTTATTAAATTATTTTTATCTAGATCATAATTTTATGACATGATTATTTTCTTTACACAAATATTGGTGTAAACTTTTATTTTATAGGTTTTTAAAATTATCATCATCACATCCTTTCTTATGTAGACACTATTTATAAGTTATATATCACATTAGTCTTGTACACTTGTAAAATACATATCATGGATGTACATTCATATTCTAAAAAAAAATGTTGTGAAAAGACTTACATAGACTATCTCTCTATTCCAAATTTATTATTTATTAGTCTCACCTATGTATTCTAATGACCCAGGCCTTCTATCTTTCCCAAAATGTTATAAACCTACTTATCTTCTACATCTTTAGGTTTTGTACTTGTACCTACTTTTCTACTTCCTGAACACTTGTGTCTAAGTGAGATGCCTACATTGACATAAGTGTCCTTACCTGACACAAACATCAAGTGCCTTAAAGCCATCCAATTTACAAATGAAACATATCTTGAGGGTTGGCCTAAGTGATTTAGTGTGATATATTATTCCATAAGATGAGTATATATATATAATATCAACCCTCATTAATTCTAACCTAAAAAATACTTGAAGATACCAAGAGAACTTATCAAATACATCATATCAAGAATTCAATTGATCAAAACTTCCATATTTTCTTCTATTTCTATATTCATCATAAGGACAACACATATACAAGTTTAAATTATTGAAGGAAAAACCCAAGAGTTATATTTTCTAAGTTACAACCTAGGTCATTATTGTATTTAATTATCACACATTTCATGATTCACACACAAACCAACACATCAAGAATATCTACATTAGTCTAACGCTCTATTCAATGTATTAGCTATGTAGGCAATGCTCATTGATACAGGGGTCTTTGGGGTAACTTGACACTATTTTCCCACTAAATCATTTTCTCAAAACCAATATAAATATGAGGAACTAGGTTTTTACTATTTGATAAGGAATGATAGTTCATGACCTAGATTTGAATGCACCAAAGTGAAGGTGATGAAAAACCTAGATGCATCTACGGTGGTTGCATCCATATTTAGCTAGTATTCCATACTGGAGACTTACATATAATATAGATAGTAGCATTGATGTAGCTATCCCATATTGATGAAAGTGTATGAAACTATAGAGGTATAATTTATATAATTAGGTTATTATTCCAAAATATAGATCTAGTCCATTTTTTGCATGTTCTAGATCTAGATCTGTATTAGCATTTGAAACAACTAATTATCTTATTTTTCATTTTTATTAAAATATCTAACATAGATGTACTTTATATTATTAACATCTTAGCATAATAAATTTATTATATGTTTATTTAAGTTTCACAACCAATAGGCCTAATTTATATGTTGTCTACCATCTTTGTGCCCTAAACTATCTATAACTAGTAAAACCTAGATTCAACTTGATCTAGATTTTAGGGTTAAACATTTAGTGAACCTAATTTTTATGCATGCATTTTTTTCTAATTCATAGGGTTTTGAGTCAGATAGGGTTTCATATTGTTGTAATTTTTCATTTCTTATTTATATTATTTTACATATAACTTAGGAATAACCCTATATTGGAGGGTGTACCTATTGAACACATTGAGTTTCCCCTTATACCACCTAAGATGTATAAATACAATGAAGGACATAATTCTATAGATCATGATGATAACAATGTTGAGAATTAAAAACATACTGATGAGGTTATCATAGACTAATATTTTCATAATAAAAACCATGAATCTAATGAGATTTATGAACATAATCAAATAGACCATGAGCAACTGCAAGCAATCATTTTCATTTTGTGATTGTATTCATCAAAACCCTAAATATCTTGATGAAATAAAAATAAACATATTAGAAACTAAAAAAAAGTGTATATGAACAATAAGGTCCATATATTGATCATGATATTAGAACTATAGGTCATCTCCATATACCAACAACCCTTACCTTGAGAAAATTATTGGTTGACACTTCTAATAGGGGAATGAGATATTTATTTCAACATTTTTTCCTTAATACTACTATTAAAACATATTACATGGGAAATCAAATTGCTTCAAGTCAAATATCAATTTTAAGCATATATTTACCCAACCTATGAGTACACATCCTTTGCTGACTTCTCAAATGTCTAACCTAAAATACCAATAGGTGTAAGCTCATGTGTAAACTATAAATTTTTTTAAAACTAAGGTTAATAATATCAAAAAAAATTATGAAATATCCTTATGATATTGATTTAAAATAGGTATTACATAACCCTATTTCAATAGAGATATTTTGTATATTTTTCCAATTAGTTTTGTTATACCTATATTCACATTTTATGATGTCAAGGGTGATCCTGAACATCATCTTTGATATTTTTTTATGTAGAGTTCCTTTATTATTCCTCTAATGATAAAATTTTGACCAAATTATTTCCAAGGAGCTTAAAATACTATGATTTAAGGTGGTTCTATAATTACCAACTCAATTAGTAAATGCCTTCGAACCACTTTAGGATAATTTTTTAGCATGCTTATTTATTAACTTTATAAAAAGGGTTTCCTATGCCCAAATTTAAAATATCAAACAAGGAACCAATGAACCTCTTAATTATTATGTCATAAGGTACAAGAAAATGTTAGCCAACATGACCAATCCTATGATAGATAAAGAGATTCAAGATGTTTTAAAGAAAATTTTTCTTTCTCCTTTACATGAGTTTATTATTTTCAAAAAGTTTAAATCTTTAAATATCTTATGCCACATTTTTTGTAATCATGAAATGAATATTATCTCATTTAAAAAACTTAAGTATGTATAAAAGACACCATATACATATAAATCTAATACCAAGTTTACTATTAAACCAAGTTATAAGGTCAAACCTCTTAAGCCTAACAAAGAAATAACCATAGTAGTTAATGTTGTGTCACAACAACCTAAATGGTTTGTCTTATCCAATGAACCACAAACACAATTTACATGCTTATCTAAGTATCCCAATTCATTACTTACATGTCTTGTAGAGTGTCATCTTATATCTTTCCCTAATCCTATAGAGGTTGATATGAGTAGACATCTACCCAAAGGGTATGATAATAATGCTTATTGTGGCTATCACCAAGGACCTATGTATTCTATGAATAAATGTTTTACCTTGAATAATAAGATCTAAGACCTCATCGATAAACAAAATTTACCTTTAATGGCCCTCCAAAGGAATTAGGTTCATATCCTAGAGACTACCACAATTTAACAACCCTTTGCAATATCATTCAAAGAAAGATTCAAAACTAAAAATGGCATATAATTCACATCCTCCCCCATCACTTTATGAGTACCCATTGGATGGTATTATTGGTAAATATACATGACATACACCTCCTATGGTTCAGAGACCTTATATTAATTTTGATGATAGTGAGATTATGGATGAGGACTCAGATATTCATTACTTATTAATTTGAACATACCTTGATCACCAACATATACATAGTGTTATGATTGATAATGGTGCAAGAGAAAACATTTATACCATACATTACATACATATATGGGTTATAAAAAACATGATTTATATCCTTCAACTAGATCAATTTGAGAATTTGATGGGAATTCACAACATGTTCTTGGTGAGATTGATTTACCTTTACAAGTGGATCCCACCCATATGGTTACTAGATTATCAAGTGTACCTTCCATAGGTGTCTTCGATATGTTATTGGGATGACCTTGGATACATACACTTTGATCGGTATTTTTTACATTTCATGGGTGTGTTAAATATATTCATACCAATTAGGTAATTATAGTTTCTATAATTACATATGAACATCCTCTTGAGTAAGATAAATTTTTACCCATGAAATTAATTATAAAACCTCCTAAGATTAATCTTCCAAAAAAGGGTAAGCAATGGAAAATCCCCTTTACCAAGTGGCTAGTACTTTATAAACCATTACATATATATCCTCAGTGGGTTCCATGAAATCCTTATGTAATATAGACCTTATGAAAATATCTATAATGCATACACATGTTCCTATTAATTCTAATCCAAAGAAACTACATAACACTCAATGATTAGTTCTATGAACCCCTACTCCTATTATTTTTTCATAGCCACAATGTCTTATTTTACATATATAAATCATTATAGATACTACAGTGACATATATTGTACCTATACATGTTCCTTAAAAACATCACCAAATTATTAAAATAGGTTCACAGTAGGGAGATACATATGAACATACTTTAGATGCAATCACATGATAATTTTTTGTTTCATAGATTCTAAAAATACCAAAAAAATAAAAAAACTTCAAAAATCCAAAAATATTTTCAACATCTACATGTTATATTATCTCCTTGACATACATGTTATTAATCACATGTTGTTCAATGGCATATTAATATTTACTATATACATGTGTTTCACATATATTTTGAGTGTGATTCAAGCATACATAGATACATTATCTATGGACTTGATCTATGCAATTTCGGATGTTGGGAATTTCCTCTACTCATGTCACCAAGACATTTGGGGCCGCCTCTATGATCATGATATATCCAGGTTATATCATTATATGATCATTTTTACATTATCATGTTTGATCTCATATAAGTACTTATGCATGCTTTTATTGATGCATATCTATTTCACATTGTACTTGATATGATGTGTAGTTGACATTTTTTGTTGACACATATTTCTAGGGATAGTATGCTATGTTTATGATGGTTGATTATTATTTACTTTATGCACTTCCTTGAGTGTATTTAATTCATATTATATTTATTATTTAATCATTTTAATATGTTCCATTATTTTTAGCCCTTATGCCTTTATTTGCCTCTTTGAAATTTGAATATGTAATTATTTATTTTATGTTGACATTTAAATATGTCATTTCTTAATTTGTGGGAATTTGATAAAATCATGTCCCTTGGATTATCATCATTATAACATGACCATTATTTGAGGTGTCATTAGATATTTGTATTCTGATTTACTTTTGAGTGTTATTATGCGTGTACTTGATTGGTTTTTGATCTTGTAATGTTACTATATAGATGATTTCATGATTTAAATCATGCATATTAGGACTTGGTGTGGTCACATTCTTCATGCTTCAATGATATATCTACCTAGACATGTTCCTTTTATATCTTACATGGTACATTAATAGATTTAATGGTTATCATATAATTTTTAGGTAAGGTAACTACCATTTTATATCTTTCCTCACCTCAAAAAGGGGGGATATTAGTGGGTGCATACCATAGAGTCATTATTTCCACATTGGTCAAAATTTTAGATATATATAGTGGGGACATGTTTTGGAAACATGTTATCCACACTCATTCAATATGCAACATACCCAAATTATAGTGGGGGAATGTTCTATAAACATGTATTCCACATTGGAACTTATGTGTGTTTTCAAAATTTTCCATATAAATTAGGGGCATGTTTTGGAAGCATGATCTCCACACTTACACAGTTTTCAAATTGGCCAAATTATGTAGTTATATGATTTAAATACACATTTGTGGTAGAATTATATACATTGGTACCATTTTTATACATAGTTTTAGCATGATGCATATCTAAGGTGCATATGCTATGAAATGTGCACCTAATATTGAAAAATCAAATCAATTTAATATTTTTAACACTTTCAGAGACTGTCATCACCCACCAAGTTGGAATTTTATGGACTTTATTGAGCCAATATAATATAGTAGTTAGTTCACTTTTTGGTATGGTTGAGGAGATTAAATCACTCAATATTACTTATTTTATAGGTTGGACTTGATTATATAATCTAGACTCGCCAGTTTTATATTATGAGTTTAATTGTTTCACTCACACTTACCAAGTTATAAATATGATTGGGTTGGATGATTGAGCTAGTCTCAATTTCTAGGTGGCAATTCATATTTTCTCCAAGGTTGGGGGCATTGTCCTCGTATCTCTATATATATCCTTATAAATTTGTATTTTTTAGGTTTATATTTTTCCCAATATAAATTTCAATGATTCATAATGATACATTTCTCAAATGAAATTTATAAAAAATCAAGATGATTACATCAACACACAAGTATATTCCTAAACCTTGTTCTCTTTAAACTTAAATAATTTTAGTAATTTCAATTTTATATTATATGCATTGATTATATGCTATAACATGCTCTTGGTTTCAATTCAATCATAAAAAAACACTCAAGTTGGACTCAAGAAAATACAAAGCATGTTATACACACTGAGGTATGCATTCCTTTCCTTTAAACTAGAAATTTAATTATTAGATTGGGGGGGGGGGTGGAGGATGGGGGGGATGTACATACTATTTCTAATTTTTATATCTCATCAATATTATACACTTATAAAATACATGTCAAGGATGTACATTTATCTTATAGACCTTCTCCACTTCCAACAAGATTGCATACACTATTTATATGTGCCAAATTTATTATCTCTTAGTCTGACCTATATATTCTAATGACCCAAGCCTTTTATCTTTCCCAAAATTTTATATACCTATTTATCTTCCACTTATGCAATTTCTATACCTATAATTTATTTTATACTTCTTACAAACATCTCCTATTCAGATACCTACATGGATACAAGTAGCCTTACTTTACATAAGCATCTAGTTCTATAAATCCATCCAATTTATAAATGAAGTGTATCCTAAATATCAGCAGAAGTGATTTAGTGTGATTATTTTCATGAGTATTGGTATAAATATAAGATCAAACCTAATTCATTCCAACCTAAGAAAATACCTGAATATACCAATGCAAATTATCAAAAGAATTATATGAAGCATTCAAGTGAAAAAAGCTTTCTTATTTTCTCCTATTTCAATATCAATCATAGGGACAATGCATCTATAGGTTAAATAACTAATGGAGTATCCCAAGAGCTATATTTTCAAAATTTCAAGCTACGTAATTATTATACTTACTTATCACATATCACATGATTCATGCATAAGCTAAACATAGGGGATAATTACATAATTTTGAAGCCCTCTTTGAAGTATTGACTATGTAGGCAACACTTTTTAGAGAGGGGTCTTTGTGCAGCTTGACACCATGTGACCACTAACCCATTTTTACCACAACCAATATGAAGATAAAGAATTAGGGTTTTGATATTTTATAAGTATGGATATTATATTACTCATATCTAAATACACTATAGTGAAGGTGATGAAAAACCCATAAGCATCTAGGTGGTTGCATCTAGATTCAGTAGGTATATCATACTATAAACATATGTCTAATCCAGATAGTAGTGTCAATAAAACCATACTAAGTTGACATAAGTGTTTTAAACTATAAAATTACAATTTATATAATCATTTGATTATTATATAGTCCATACCGAATTCACTTTCTACCTATTCTAGATCTAGATCTGTATTAGTATCAGAACTAGCTAAGTATCTTATTTTTCATTATTATTACAATATCTAGTGTATCTATACTTTCTATTCTTAACCTCTTAGCATAATACATTTATTATATGTTTATCTAAGTTTGATAAACAATTGGATTACTTTAGAGATATTATATTATCCTTGTACCCTAAGTTATCTCTACCTATTTAACCCTAAATTCACCTTGATCTAGATTTTAGGGTTAAACATCTTTTTGGTCCTTGTTCTAAATTAGATTGACCTTCTTGTTCAAATAATATTATTAGAGATTTTATATTTCACATCTTCATCTTACATAATTTTTGTGACACCTTCTTTTACATTCTTTCTTCTCTTAATCAACGTAAATTTCCTAATTCTTCTACAAGTAACTTTCTATTAAGGGGGAGTATTATGTAATATCAACCCCTTATTTGTTTGTAAATATTTTATCCACTTTTATGACCTATAATTAATATTAAGGAGGAGTTTTGGATATTAATCTTAGTTGGGTTTACTTATCCTCAATTAATTAGGTAAATTTAGGCTAATCTAGGTCTATTTTAGTTGTATATTTCTTATTATAATAAATTCACTTTATCCTAGATTTATGAGGTGCCACACCTTTTTCTTCCTTTTTTAGGGAATCTTGAAGTTATATTTACATGTAACTTCATCAATAATTATCACACACATCCCCCTCACCTTATGGGTAATCAGTACATTTGGCAGACATTAATAAAGTTGGGCAAGTAAATCCTATTTCTTTGTATCTCTATTTATTGAGCTATCGTCTCTCATTTTTAATACTTGAGACACTCTTGAACTAGTCTATCTTGTGATGCTTGTTCATGTCTTAACACCATTATTCTTTCACTTTTTCTTATCTTACATTTGATATTGTACTTAGAGATCAATTCTTTGTAATCCTTCTAATAGATGTGGGGTTTTTATCTATTTGACAGTTCCCCACTTGACAAATCTTGTCTCTCTCATTTTTTAGCTTGGTTCTTGTGATATAACATTTTTTCATTTCATGCATTCATTTATTAATTTTTTAATGTTAACTTATTGATCTTGGCATAAATCCTAACAATAATATACAATATTAATGTATTATCTTAGTGATGCCATTTGTAGGTATAATGCTTCATGAAATGAATTTTTATCTCAAACATTCATAGCTTATTTAACTCAAACATTCTTAGGGTGTATGTCACTAGATTATTATCATATATGTAAATGAACCAAGTTTTATAAGTGATGTCATCAAACCACCAATTAATTTATCTAAAGTTTCCTTCTAGATGTAACACAAGGGTCTAATTTTTTTGGATGTTATCTAAAATGGGACCATTATTTAACAAGGTGATATAAAAAAAAATTGAAGTTTTCCAATTAAATCACCATTTAATATGAAAATGTATTAACGAGTGATTAGAAAGGAAAATATTAAAAAAAAAGCATGCACTTGAAATGAAAAGAATATGGAAAAGAATAAATAAGGCTGATTTAACATCATGGACATACCAAGTCACTTAAGTAATATTCTGTATTCATGACACATATTTGACCATGTTTATCAATTAAAAGTAGTGGGTTGAAGTGAAAAATTGGTGTCATAAAACCCAAGTTTATTATGCATATAATAATACACTTCTCACTTTATAAATAGATATTTAATGCATTGAGATGTTTATAAGTTTCAACCCAACCATATAAAAATCTTAAATAATTATCCAATGCCCATTTATAAACTTATCATTAAGGCAACACCAAAATATGACACTTTCCATCATGTCATTTGAGGGATAAATATTATGCCAACATAATAGTTTTTAATATTTGATAAAACCTATAAAAATATATTAATTGGGTCACATCCATGATCCACATAAATTTTTCACCTCTTTGTAGAAATAAAGGTAATTACACCCTCCTTCCTCAATGGCTATGATTTTAGTTAAGAAAATAATATATGATTAAATAAAAAAACTAATTACTATGATAAAAAATCATGTTTCCCTAATTTATTGTAGGAAAAATACACACACACACACACACACACACACACACAGATATAACAAATCATGTATAACATACTTATAGTTTATTTATATGATACTCCTTCTATTCTATGAGAAATAATTCATTGATCAAAATAATTAAAGGACATGTCCTTAGAACTTGATCCTTGCAAGGAACCAAATCTATTCTAATAATAACTTTTTTATTTATTTTTATAAAATCACTTAGTTAAAATCAATATTATTTATTTGGACTATATTATCCACCCTCTAATATTCAAGGATGACTCTAAGAATGATTAGATACCTTAAATGGAGATCTCTTAAGTAATAGTATAGGCAAATGAAATAACAATGGAAACAAAATGTGCACTATAAAATTTTGAATTCTTTACTTATTTAGAAGACTCGACATAATATTAAAAGGGATTAAAAAATATTAAAAAGACTCAACGTAATTTGAGGGATAAATATTATGCCAAGATAATAGTTTAAGCTATTTCCACTCCCTTAATTTCATTTTGCAAATAATTCCATAATATAAGTTGTGATACAAAACCCTTATTATGACTTATTTTTATTACTTTTCATAGTAGTCTAAACTTCCTCTTCATTTAAAAAAGAAATTTTAATTTAAATATTTGAAGTACTTTTATTTTGAGAAAAAAGCAAAGGATAATACTTGATTTTGTGTTCAAAATATTAAAAATAAAAATTAATATTATAAAAATTAATGTATAAATCATTTTATATATAAAAATATTTTCTTATTTATTTTTTTATCTTTTACTTAACATCACATAATAATACAAATTCAACATAAATCATTATTTAGGATTGGTGAATTAATCAACTAATAGTCACTTCCAACTAATATGAGAAATGAGAACAAAGCATGGGAAAACCTAGTAATTCCATATAAATGATGATATTAAGGGTTGAATTTTCAAATAAAACAAGTTAAAGTGTCTCCAGGGATAAGAATATAAAATATATATGCACATACCATAAGGACACTTTATTCAAAATACCAATGGCATGTTAAGGGTTATATATATATATATATATATATATATATATAATCATATTTTGTATTGTATTTAATTTTATAGTGTGTTTATGTTTATTTTACTTTTTTTTAACATATTTTGAAATAAAATTGTCTTGACAAAATATCCTACTAATTTAATTTACGTTATCCATTTAAATTCAATATTAAATTTAAGAATGAGAAAAATAATATAAGGTGACCATTCATTACTTTTTTGAAGACCTTCAAAATAAAAATTTGAAATTTCTTTACTAAAAATCCCATGATCACCAATTTCACTATCTATAGTCATAGTTTCAACAATTAAATTGGTGATGTGAGATGTGATTATATAGGAAATGAGTCATTGAGGATGAATTTACCTAAAATAAAATAATATTTATGTAAAGGACAAGGGAAAATTTTGTATTTTTAATAGAAAAACTTAGTATGTAACCAAAAATAAATGTAAAACAAATAAATGGTATTGGGAATTAAACGAGTCATTGAGGATGAATTTACCTAAAATAAAATAATATTTATGTAAAGGACAAGGGAAAATTTTATATTTTTAATAGAAAAACTTAGTATGTAACCAAAAATAAATGTAAAACAAATAAATGGTATTGGGAATTAAACTCTATCAGAGCTACTTCTTTTTTTCCTCTATGTTGAGGATATTTTTAGTGTATTTCAATTCTAAAAATATCTAAAAATCATTCTCAATTTTTTAAAAAAAAAATTATTAGTATGTTTTACATAAAATTTTTCATAATGAAAAAAATGAATCATCGGTCTTAAAGGATTTTTTTATTGAGGTGATTTAGTGAATATTTGATACATCAATGTGTATAGATCATATTTTTTAGGCACCAATACAAAATTATGTAAAATTTCTATGTCATCATTGACCCAGAAGCACTAACAAACCTTAACACATTAACGTGTCTCTTGGTAAGTGTATATATATGGAAAAATCCATTCTCTATAATGTGTCAATGTGTAGAAATACACACTATATTTTATGAAAATTTAAACATTAAACCTATTCAATGTGCATTAAAATGATGATGTTTTTCTACCACCAAATTGTAATGAAAGATGTGTGTGTGTGTGTGTGTGTAAATTTTTATTTATCCACCTTTTTTATGTATTATAAACTATATTAATGGAATTATTATTATAGCTCGATACATCAACATGAATTTTCTTATGTGGTCCTTAAAAATGTTTATAAAAATATACTAACACACAAAAGTAGTAATTTTTCACTAATAAAAAGATAAATCACATTAAAAAAACACATCATTAATATAGGTTTTTATTTTACATATAAAATAATATATTATACTATTATTTTTCTTGTGTATTATTAATATTATCATTTTTAATTATGAAATTAGATAAATATCACTTTTAAAATATTAAAATTATGCAATTTTTTTTAACTTTGAACAAGATCAAAAATGTTAAAATTATATTATTATAATTCATAAATATATCTTTACATAATTCAGAAATAAAGATTTGGGGAATCCTTTATCTAAAAATATTTTTTTATATATAATATATGAGATGTATTGAAAAATCCCACCCACATTTATGTTAGAGTTTATATATTTCAAATTTTTATATATAGATTCTAAAGATCTAGCATATGTTATACTTATTTGGGTTGCAACATGAGCTTGAACATAATATTATTCTATCTATCCCAATAAGAATATTATATAATTTGGGGAACTACTTTAATTTAAAAATGGATGGATTAAAAAAATATATTATACTTAAAAAATTATGGAAAACATCAAAACCATATTGATTTTAAGTCTATATCATAATTTCATGTTTTTTTGGTTGATAATAATAATTTTTTATAAGTTAAATACCATTTTAAAAATTTAAAAATTTGAATGATTTTCTTGGTTTACTAAAAAAATTTACAATATCTAACCTTTAATTTTTTCGTTTCTTTTATTTTGGCACTTTAGTTCTCATTTTGATGTCTTTCTTACAAATATAAGTGTTATGTTAGAAATATTTTGGTGTAATATTTTAATTTAAATAAAATTTAATCTTGGTATAAATTAGATTGGCTCATTTTTTTGGCCTTAGCTCTTCTATAACTTGAACATCAATAATTTATTTATAATTTTTTTTTAAAAATTATTTTGATATAAATGGAAATGGATTTAAACCCTTTCCTCAAGATTAAAATTATTTATTTCATTATAAAACCAAAAATTAAAGTATTTAAAATTTTAATTTAATTTAAAAACATATATAATGTCTAAGTGAACAACCTAAATTACTTGAACCACATTACTTTTTCATTTTCTCATTTTTTATTGTTTTTTTTTTTTTTAACATTATGTGTGTATTTTTATTATCACACCATTGAGAATGGTAAAACATGCCCTAAAAATCTATTACAACCATGTTATTTAATTTTTTCTGTGGTATTTACACTTTAAATATAAATTTTGGCTAATTTTTTGTGGTATTTACATCTTAAATATAAATTTTGGCTATACACATTCACCTTATACTTGCATATATTATATATGTTTTTATGTGCTTGTGTGTTGTGTATTTAAATTTATCCATATGTATATATGTATATGTGTGTGTATATAAAAAAATTAAATTTAAATTATTTTAGTTGTGATAGATTTACCTTCAAAAGGATAATACCAATAAGTTGTCTCTCATTTTGAGAATAAATTCCTAATACTAATTTATCGACTCTCTTTCTTTTCTCTCTTTTCCAACCATTACAAACCTAAAAGTAAATAAATTTATTTAATATATTTATTAAGATAATAAATAATAAAAAGTGTGACTTTATACTCCAATTTAATTAACATGTCATAATAGTTCATATACATCACGATGGTGTGGATGTTTTATAAAAATAGAACAATTAAATAATAATACAATTTTTATACTAATGCACCCACATTTTATAGATGCATTGATGGAATTGAACAAATATATTGTATTGATGTGGATGGTTAAATATAAACACACTATAGAACTTTAAAAAAAAAAAAAACTTCAACCAACATGTTCTCCTTGTCAATATCAGATGGAGTAGGCCCAATACATATGATATAATAATACAAACCTAACTCTTTATTTAATAATATATAAAATATAAGAAACCAAAAGTTAATAGGGAAGGGAATTTAATAATAATTTTAATTTCATTGAATAAAATGTTAAGGTATATGTTTCAATGTCATTTATAATAATTTATACATATATTAAAAATCAAGTATTTTAAATAAAAATGTTAAAGAGGATAAAGAAAAATAACAAAGCACTAACCTATTTTTTAAAATTAAAATTTACTTTTATTTATGTCTTAACTAATTTTGTTCTAAATGCACATAAAATTATCATGGACACTATCATAATACAAAAGCATGATACCATAAAAAATAATAAATGGTAAAATAACACATCGTTAAGATTTAATAATCAATAGATACATCAAATTTATCTTCAAAATCATACTTTTTTTTCATCTTTTAGTCTAAATAATTTGTTTTTCAATTCTTTATTTTTTTAAATCCTTTATTATGTTTTAATTTTAACAATTTATTATTTCAAAATCCACCAAATTTTTTGTTCCCTTTTTAGTCAATCCCTTTTTGTGTAAATTTTATCCTTTTTTTTATATGTTTTTAAATCATGTTTTATATTTCAACATTCTTTTTATGTTCTTTTAAAAATATTTCTTTTCATATATTTAAATTTAAAATATCTTAAATTCTCTTATATCATTTCTATAACATAAATAGAGAATAAACGATCCTGGAAAAAAAATAAAAAATAAAAAAATAAAAAAATAAAAAAAATCACTACATAAGCTTTTTTTTCGAAAGTTTAAAAAGATTTTTTAAAAAACATTATCATAAATTATAATATGTAAAGATATTTTTTATGCATAAAAATGATAAGTCAAATTTTTCATATCATAATAATATTGTGTTAATATATTAAAAGTACATCATGATAATGCTTTGAATTTATTATTATAGTAATAGCATACAAAAATTATATTGCACAAGTGCTTTATTAATATAAAGACACAGCATGGCCAGTGTGCCTAACTTATAAATGCACATTTGATTGACCATTAAATTTTATATGTTATAACCAAATATAATTTTAGGTTTATCAATTTGAATAATATAACTTTATCTTTGGTATGATCAATTACAATTTTATATCATATATGGTTAGTTTAACCCATAAAATTAAAGCATCTAAAATTAGACTTCTTGAAACACTTATAATTAAGGGACATTTTAAGTTATATAGTTGGAGAAATATATATATATATATATATATATATATATATATATATATATATATATATATTTCTTTTATTAATAAGAAATAATAAGATTAAATACAATTTTTAATAAACTATGAAAATTAGTTTTTTAACCATAATTTAAATACACATTCAATTAATGATTAGTATCATTAAAATGATGAATATGCTAGTTGCCGGTTAAGATGAATATCCATGGCCTATACCTAAAATGTATTTTCCTTTCTATTTCTATACACCAAGTAACTTCAACTATTTTTTTTCTCAAATATATGTTGACTCAATATTGGTGGTTTTTAAGAGAAACAAAATATTATACATACATATCATTAATGATAAAATGCAGGAAACTATGTGAATTTGTTGAGTTGTATATCATTTAAAAATATTATTTGTGTTTTTTCATAAAATTTAAAAGATACAAATATTTTGGGTAACATTGTAAAATTATAAGGATATTCACTAAACTACATATATAAAAATTAGAGTATTTTTTTATAAACTTATAGTCAAACTCAAAATTGAAAAGAAATAATTTTTTCATTTGATATGGTAAAAGTCAGCTGTTATAGGGACTTAGAACCACAAGAGTGTATTACAAAAGTCTAAACAGGCCAACTAGGGCCAAAAACCTAAAAATAAAAAAATAGTACTTAAAACAGAAATAAAAAATAGGAAAACATAGTAGAACTAGGAGGAAGGTCTCTCTTGAGGGTCATCAACTTTAGCAGTGTCCTTCATTGAGATGGTTAGTTTGTCCTTTGAAATGTTTTCCTAAGTGTGATTTCTAAGGCCTTTAGCCCTTCACTAGGGAGGATCATTATGGGTCACTTTTTACCTTTTACATACATGGAAAACTATTTGGGGGCTCCCTTGGGGGGGCCTAGGGAGACATATTTTAAAACCTTAGATGAAGTCATAGCATGGGACTAAGGGGGCTGAGCAAAGTGAATAAAGGCCTGGATAGTTTTTTTGACCTATCTATGTTGCATTCCAATCTTGGATGAGTTTGGCTAGGCCAAAACCTACTTGTTGTGCCTTTGAGTTAAAGTTTTCTAACAACTATTTATTTCTTTCCATCTCCTTTGTAACCATGGATTTCCCTTTCTAGGATAATTTTGTAGGGGTCCCTATTTCAATAGGTTTTGTTTTTGGAATGAATATAAGTTTGAGGGGGAGGTCATCTGAGGGGGACTATGATAAGCTATTTTAGGGGGTGCAGTCAAAAGGCTAGTGGGATCCTTCGATAGGATCCTCCATTGGGGAGTCCTCCCTAAAAGAGGAACCCTTAGGGGGAACCTCCCAACCTAAAATGTCTTGGTCATGATTAACAAGGAGGAGGATCAAACCTTGATGCAGAATGGGATTACTAGCATTTACTTAGTGAAGCAAGATCATGTTCTCAAGGGACTTAAGCAAGAAATAGGGAAGACTAATTTTATACCCAATGAAATGATTAAAAAGTTGAAAATGGTGGGAAAATATTAGTGTATATTTACCTTCCATCATCATATATCACATGATCTGAAGGCAAATTTCTAGCCATTAATGTGGGAGGTTATCCTATAGGAAACCTTTTTTATCCATCTACATGAAATCATTTATTCTGAAGAACTATTGTAGGTACTCTTGTTTTTTTAACTGGTCCTTGAATTTCCTAGCACCTATGCATGACATGATAGTGGTATCATTGATGAACTCCTCTGAGACATTAATGGTGATTCCATGCATGGAAACCTTTTGCTTTGTCCAAGCTACCATGAAGTCTTGGGTAATCTTGGTGTTAGGCTCAGTGACCCATTCCATAAATTTTGAGCCCCCTTTTTGAGATTCTTCCAAACTTTCTTTTGCTCATATAATTCTTTATATGACATTATTTCTAATTGATCCCTATCACCACCCATAGGGATCAAGAATACAAGAGAGATGAAGCTTCTAAATGGGGCAAAGATGAGTAAGGCATAAATGGGTGGGAAGTCCCATTGAGGGCTCATCAAAATAAGTAAAACCCCTTCTTTTGAAATGATCAAGGATCAACTTGATTAAGATCCACCCCATCAATGTAAGATCATGCACATGCAAAAGATGAAATTTTGAATCCACATTGGCACTTTCATTATTGATAACATTAAGGATATTAGAGGGGGCATTACCTACATCATGATAGTTTATTAAAAGGTGGAGATCGACTCCAATGTTGGTGAAGAGGTCAGCCACCTTATTTCCTTCCTTATAAGTGTGTATGAGTTAAAAGTGAGGTATACCCTTTAGGAGGTGCTTCATGTCATCAATTATGTCCTTAATAGTATGGGAGGGTATAGTTTTTCCTTCTAAAGCATTAAGAATGTTCAATTATTCTCCCTCAATGATGATCCTATTATGTTTGATGCTTGATGCAAACTATATGCCCCAAAGGGCCACCTTAGCCTTAGCTAGGTGGTTTGTTTGATTACCCATGGGACTGACATACGCCACCAATATCTCCCCTTTAGCATTCCTTATAATGCCTCCTCCCCTTTTAGGAACAAAATCACCCTTGGATGTGCTATCAAAATTTACTTTCACCCAACCATTTAGAGGAGCCTTCCATTTAATGTGCTTGTAGATTAACTCTTTGAGGGACAATGTAATACCTATTGGAGATCCCAATTTTTTATAATGAAAAGGGTTGAAGGGAGCATGATCTTTATCTTTAGGTGGGAAAGATTTCTATTTTTTTGAGATGGTCTGACAAAGATGAGGGAAGACTCCCATTAGTTAGTGCCTTTTATTGAGGAAAAGGCCATCATTGTGAATTTTCCATATGAAATAAAACTAGCGAGGGAGGGATAGACACCAAAGGAAGACTAGGGAAGGTAAATTACAAGAGGGATTTCATTACATAATGAGATCTAGGATGTTGTTTGGTTTGACCTAGGTCATGTTGAGATGATTTAATAACTAATTAAATAAGGTCAAACTGAGGGGGAATTCTAGAAAAAGATGGTGAACAAAATCTTTTACACTTTGACAAATTGGGCACCTGTTGGGTATAATCAATCCCCTTTTTTCTAAGTTATCTACTATCAAAATTTTATTTTACACCATGAGCCAAAAAAATAAATTAAATGTTGGAATTAGGTACTTTACCCAATAATTTTTCCCTATATTCTAATTACTTTCCAAACTGAGGTTAGTGGCATGTCCCAAGGCTATCGAGTAGGAGTCATTGTCTTTCACCTACCAAACAAACTAATATTCCTTTGGGATGAAAGGAATGTGGGCATATCCTAAAGCTAGGTTGAGGTTCTATATGGCTTGAGATTCTTCCAATGTTAGATCTTCACTAGGGAGGACTTTCCAACACTTTGTTCCTCCCTTAATTTCCTAATAATCCTTTAACTTAGAGCCCCATCTTTACTTAAGCTACCTATACCACTTGACCAAAGTTCCCTAGGTAGAGAGGGGGTGGGGGATATCTAGGCATCTTCCTAAAAATGAATTTTCCCACCATTGCCAATTTTCCATAAGATGTCATTCTTTAAGAGATCCGTGTAGTTGGTTATGGCTTTCCAAAGGGTTCATCTATCAAGAGGGCCTTATTACCATAGGAAGTCATCCTCTTCCACACTTTTTAGGTATTTATCCTTTGTTATTCTTTTCCATTTACCATTATCATTCATTAGGTGCTAGCCCATTTTTTCTAGTAGGGCTCTATTGATGGATTTTAAGCTTCTCAAGCCAAGGCCTCCATTAGCTTTTAGGAGGCAAAATTTTTCCCATGCAACCAAATTGAATTTTAATCTTTCTTTAGTACCTCTCCATAGGAATTATTTTTGGATTTTTTCAATTTTAGATATAATATTGGATGGCATCTTAAATATAGACATTTCGTATACATGGATGTTCTAAATAGATGCCTTGAGGAGTTAGTATTCCCCTACCTAGGTGAGGAGGTATCATTTCCAACCCACTAATTACCTTTGGATGTGATTAATTAAGGGGTTCCATAGTTGGGAGTCCATTTGTTTATTAAAAAAAAGAATACCTAAGTGATTTTCCCATAATTTTCCCAGTTGACAGTGAAGGATTTTGGTGATTCTTCTCTAATAAAAGGGTGGAGTGTTGATGAAGAAAAGGAAACTCTTTTGAATTGAAGAAATGGTTGGACACTTTTTTGTAACTATTTAAAATTCATTTAAGATGTTTGGATTTCTTAATAGAATCATCTCCCAAGATAATAGTGTCATCAACGAACTATTGATGGGTGATAGGATCTATATTCTAGGCCATCAAAATACCCTTTATCATACCCTAGTTGTAGGATCTCCTCAAGATTCTCCCCAAGGTTTCTACTAGAATGATGAAGAGATATGGAGAATGGGGTCTCCCTATCCTATGCATCTTAAATCTAGAAAGAATCCTTTTGGGACCCCATTTATAATAATAGAAAACTTGGGGGGTGGCAATGCAATTCTAGACAATTTTATTGGTGTCATGATTCAGCCCTAGTTTTTTCATAATCTACATTAGGAAGCACTAAGAAACTCAATCATAAGCCTTCAATATGTCCAGTTTGAGAAGCATGTCATATCTTGAGGATTTGGAGATGGAATGCAAAGCTTCATGAATTAGGACAATACCATCTATGATATGTCTGCCTATCACAAAATCCCCTTATTTCTCTCCAATGATAAAATAAAGAATAGACTGCATGTGTTTATCTAGAATGGAGGAGCATATTTTATAGGTAGTATTACATAATTTTATAGGCCAAAAATACTCAATGTTAGTGGTGCCTTATATTTTTAGGATTAGAACCAGAAAAGTATTATTAATTTCTTTGAAAATAGATTTATAATGAAAGAATTCTCTAGTAACTTCTTCAAACTCTAAGTGAATAATGTCTCAAAAATTTTGGAGGAAAAAAGGAGGGAACCCATCCAGTCTCTGAGCCTTGAGAACTTTCATGGAGAAGACCACAATTTTTATTTCCTCATTTGAGGGGATCTTTATGAGAGATGTATTATTTTATACTGAGAAGACCTTGTCAAAATTAGATAGGGTGGAAGAGACTAAATAATCCTTAGGTTCTCCATCGTCTAAGAGAAGATTCTTAAAAAAATTATAATATGTCAGGATATGTCATCTTCATCCCTACTGATGGTCCCATCTTCCAATTGTAGTTGGGTGATTCTATTGATATTCTTGTGTCTCAAAGCTAAATGATGGAATAATTTTGTATTCTTTTCCCCCTCTTTTAGCAATAAGCATATGAATTTTTGCTTCCAAAAATCCTCTTCTTTTGCTTCTAGGTTGTGAAATTGACATAGGAGGTCCTTTTGCTTAGAAGCCTCATGTTCATTTTAATTCTCAGAGGCACTAATTTCTTTAATGATTGAAAGTTCTACTTCAAGGGCCTCTTTATATAGAAAGATATCTCTAAACACTTGTTCTAAATTTTCAACTTGTTTTTAAGGAAGTTAACTTTTTTGTGAGAATGAAAATGGTGGAACCTAAAAAGGGTTATTTCCACCAGTCTTTTAGGAAGTTAGTGAAGTTTAGATGATGAAGCCACATAATTTCAAATCTGAAGGGACTACACTTAGGTTTAGATATTTTATTAGCTTCAAATACTAGGGGATTATGCTCAGACCCACTCCTAAGCAAGGAGGAGAGTTTTCTAGAAAAGAGAATGTCCTAGTTTAAATATATATAATTAATATGTCAAGGTAGACTTAAATTATTTTTTCTCCCAATCTTCTATTGGACCATGTGAATTAGATTCCATTGAGGTCCATGTCCACTAAGCCTACATTAACAATGAAGTCATTTAATTCTAGCATGTTATCTATGAGATCAATGAGTCTACCTTTTTTATCACCAGGGGTGAGGGGAGTATTGAAATCACCTACCATAATCCAGTTCTAATTAACATAGGTCTTATGAAAATTTGATAATGCTTTCCAAAGAATATTCCTACCAGATTTAGAATTAGTAGCATAGACATTGGTAAGAATCCATTTTTACTTGTAATATCAGTGAATAAGACTGAGATTTGATTGGTGGATTTCCATAGCAAGTCATCTTCCAAATTAACTAGCTCCCAAAAGATGGTTAGGCCATCTGAGGCGCCTATGGAATCAAAGGAGAGGGCATGTGCATTTTTCTAGATTCATGCCACAATAGTTTTAAAGGTGGGTTCAAACATTTTGGTTTCTTGAATGAGAAAAATAGAAGGGTTGACCCTTTTAACAGTATTTTAGAGAGTCATTTATTTCTTGGTGTTATTTAGACCCCTGATATTTTAAGAAAGTACTTTAATTTCTTATCAAGTTGAACCTGAAGAGTTTGATCAGAGCCATTTGCAATCTCTTTTGTAATTTATAAGTTTCTAGTAATCATTCTTGGGGATCTACCCAGTAGTTTTGGAGCAACACTAATATTGGCTATTTCCTACCTCTTTTAGTTTTTAAGAAAGCGACAATCTCATCATCCTGGGGGGGTCTAGGGAGGGAGAAAGTAGTTCATAACATTGCCTTACTTCTTTGCCAAGTAGTAGGAAATATGAGAGGGGGGAAAGGGGGGCTTAAGGGGAGAGGGAAGGGAAGATCTAGGTCAGTAAAGAGGGGGCTCTTTTAGGGAAGGGCTTGGGTAGACACCAAGATTAGGGGAGGGAGATGAGAGGGGGAAGAGGGAGTTATATGGGGTATGTTACACAAGGGATTAAGAGAGGGAGGAAATGTTCCATGAGATGGGACTGAGGTGGGAGGGAAAGGGGTCAAAGCATAAAGGTGGGGAAGGGGGAAGTGGACTCAAGGGAGGATCCTAAAGGGACAAGGGAGGTGAGACACACAAAGAGGGGGGATAAAACTAGGGATATGGAAGAGGGGGAAGAGGTGGGTAAGGGAGAGCTATGGAGAGGAGAAGTGGCATTAATAAGGCATGGGGACAAGGAAGAAGAGAGGGGAGACAAGGTGAGGGGCAAGTGGAAATGGTGAGGGGAAAACCTAGAGGGCCCAAATCACACACTAGATTAGAGATAGATAATCAAAGGAGAGGGGTGAAAGGGTTAGAAGACTTCATACCTTTGAAGCTATCAAAATAAGGAGTATTTAAGGAGGGATGGGGGAACCATATTTTAAGGGGCTAATCAAACTAGAACCTAACTTCATCACTTCAAACTTGGAGTGTTGTCGAGAATCCATAGTAGAGGCCTTTTTTGGGCTTGCAGAGGGAGGAGCCTTTGGATTGGTCATAGGGGGAACACTTGGGGGGTTCAGGGGGAGCCAATCTTGAGCAAATAATCTGTTTGATAATCCTTCCTTAGTGTGACCACATTGATATTCTATTGAGAGAAGTCTTTTAAGTCTTGACCCTTTTTGGGGCAATCTCGAAGCATGTGACTTGGTACAACACACATAGGAAAAATTATTTCATTGCTGTCATGTATAATGTTCTAAACCCAAACACCATATTTTGACTTAATATTAATCTTGTGAAGAAGGGGTTGTTAGCTGGTAGGAAGATGTGGACATTGGTAGCAACCATTCTCCATCAAGATAGAATGACAGGATAAATTTTGATGGGTTGACCTAGAGCTCTAGTAATCCCATTAATAACCTCCAGGTGCTATTATTCTAGTGGGAGTTCAAGTAAGAGAACCCACATGGGAACATCATCCATGGTTGTGTTATTGAGGTTCGACCTAACCTTCCAACTTCTAATTAAAAAATTTTCCTTCTCCAAAAGTTAGGGGGCTTCTGAGAGAACCTTAATGCAATCTTCTTGAAGAGAGAAGTTAATAAGGAAGAATCCCCTGCCCAGAGTAACCACCTCCAAGTGACCTTTGGGTTTCCATCTTTCTTTGGCCCATTTTTTGAAAGCATCAATGTTCAGGTGGTAACTATTGACCATGGTAAGAATTGATTTGGTGAGATCCATGTCAGCCTATTCTATGATGGGGTCCAAAATAAAGATGAAAAACTTTAAAAAAACAACAATCGAAAGTGGTTTTTTCAATAAATATTTAAAACTTCATAAAAAATGATTGATAAACTTTGATAATTATATTAATTTTGGTATCAACATCATTATATTCAGTCATATTGAAGTATTAATATCATTACCTTCAATATCCCTTATAATATATTTCATGTGCTTAATTCAGTTTTAAATATGCATGCCATGTCTAAGTGATATATAATATACATATTTTTAATAGTGTTGAAAAATTAAGTGTATATGATTATATTTACTACATTATTTCCTTTGATAATCCTTTAAATTTGAATAATAGTTTTTTGAAAGATATTTATGATATCATAATTATTTTATTTCATTATTTTAACTGAGTGTGTTATTCAATATTCATTGAATAATCCATATCAATATTGATTATTTTATTGAGATAAGTTAATTTTTAATTTAAAATGTGCATTGACCAAATATTTTGAGTTTTCAATTTAGTTATATAAATGGAGATCCTCGATCAAAATTTATACTTTAAAAAATAATGACTAAAGTTATAATAGAGAGATTAGTTTTATTTATCCCTATATTATTATAGACATAAAAACGTATATGAGACCTTATTTTCTTTTTATAATTATAAAATATATATATATATATATATATATATATATATATATATATATATATATATATATATATATATATAAAATTTTTGAAACTTGCATGCATAGGTCTTGCCTTTTTACTCCAAATGGAACCTAAATTCATTTGTTGGGGACTTTGTTGGGGACTTTATGTCCTATCTCCACAACAAACAATATAACAGACATTGAAATGCTTTTTACTCTGTAAAGGAAAAACATTCCCCATTATGGTTAAGAGCTAATCATTCAAGGGTTGATCATATTAGGATTTATAAATATACCTTTTTTAAATGTACAAACCAAATCCCAAGCTTACAAAATTTAGTAGGAAGATATGAAACATAATAAAAAGTTCCCTAAGGATTCGGTAAGGTATAATATTCCTCTTCTTTCTAGAAAAAATAAACTCCCACTCTCCATACAAATTTATATCTACATGGGCCAAGATGGACAAGTACATGCATTCGGTAAAAGACGCTGACACAAATTGGATTTGATTAATATTTGTATATTCTCATATTTGGTACACAAATCTTGACTATAAAGGCTTTAGTTCCCTAAATACATAGGGAGTATAAAAATGGAATGATGTGGATATGGAAAATGTTTTTATGTTTTTTTTTTTTTTTTTAAGGAACTATGGACTAAACCTTGTGATTTTAGAGTAGTTTGTGAAGAAGAGATTAATAAATATGAAAATTAAGAGATGGATAATTGTGAAAAGCAAGATTTTTTATGGTTTTTTAAATATAGTTTTTTAATCTATAAAAAACTATGGTTTTGGATTAATATTGGCTTGTAATTATCTTATGATTTTAGGTTTTTGATATTATATTATTATTTATTTTTTGGGTATGGATGTTAATAATATAAATTCTATTTTTTTAGATGGGTAGATTAGAAGAAGTTAAAAGTTGTGAATAAATTAAATGAGGGATGTTTATGTATTTATGGAGGTTAATATTATAGGATTAAATAGTAAAATATTTTTTATAGAATTTTTTTATTATGAAATATGGATTTTTGAGTTTTTAAGACTTTTAAACTTAGATTATTATTACTATTGTTATTTTTATTGTTATTGTTATTGTTATTGTTATTGTTATTGTTATTGGTATTGGTATTGGTATTGGTATTGGTATTGGTATTGGTATTGGTATTGTTATTGTTATTGTTATTGTTATTGTTATTGTTATTGTTGTTGTTGTTGTTGTTATTATTATTATTATTATTATTATTATTATTATTATTATTATTATTATTATTATTATTATTATCATCATCATCATCATCATCATCATCATCATCATCATCATCATCATCATCATCATCATCATCATCATCATCATCATCATCATCATCATCATCATCATCATATTTTTTATATATATAATTATCCAACATTATAAATATGGATAGTGTGTTATTTTCATTTGTTACATATTTCATGATTTTTATTATTTTATTTTCTATGTTTTTGATGTTATGGTTTGATTTTAAGAAGGTGTTTTTTTTTACAAAATAAAAGTTATTATAATTATTATTTTATTAAAAAAATGTTTTTTTAATAGTTTTTATGATCAATATAAAGGTGAGGAATCCATCAATTCTCTTTTTTACTGATAAAAATGACTGTTTATCAATTTTATTGAAAAATTTAAATATTTTCATTATATAAATATAAAATATTAAGAAATAAAATTTCACATATACATCTTTAAATAAAAATAATACTTTTATTTTATTTCAATAACTATATCATTTGTTCTTCAGTAATGCACCATCACATTAGATTATTGTTTAATATCATTATTTTAAATTCTTGAATCTTTCTTCTTGCTAGTTATAGTCATCTTTATATTCTCTATAATTTGTATCCCTACATTTGTTTGAGTTTTCCTTCTCTTCCCTTCTACTTTCAAGCTAGTGTCAATGTCTTGAGTTGTGGAGAACTAATGCTAATTTTTCTAGTATAATTATACTTTTCAAAATCACATGTTTATTTCCTACAAGCATCAAATATACTTTAAAGGATAATATTCCACTAGAATTTATAGTATAGAATCTATTTCCAATTCTACATATTCTATTAGAATAATGAATTTCTTCTCTTTTTCTCATATTATATGTGGAAGCCTCATATGCTTTTTCCCTGCCAAAACATACCACTTGCATTAGTTAAAATAAAATACATAAACTTTTTTTTCTTTCTTATATACAATACTATTGATTTGTTATACACATTAAAGTATATGCATAGGTACACATATATGCATTGATGTACCACAATGTATTAAATAGAGTGTATCAGTTATTAGCTAATAAAAATTAATTATTGTGATTCTTTGTGATATCCACATTTAGATGTATCTATGTGCCAAAAAAAAACACTATTTCAATTTAACACTTAAATAGTTTTTCTTTTCGTATAAATGATAATCTTATTGACATATCATTTGGCATGACTCACCAAATCTAAGCTCTTGAGGTAGTTAGCATGTCTAGTCTCTCTTAAAAGGAGGCCTATTAAAGTCTCCCTAAGGTCTATTTCTACTAAGTCATGACTTACTAGTTTTACTCGGTTAGTAATTGTGGTTGGTTCTAATTTAAAAGGCATGCTAGTTCTAAAATTTTTAACGTATTTACAATACTTTAATAGTTTAGAGGGTATGTCTAGTTTGTTTTTTTATGATAATGTAAGATTTTTTTAAGAACTACTTCAATAACAAGCATGCCCTCATAGGTTTTCCCAAAATAAATTATCAAATTAAATTTAAATAAAAGAAACATGACCAATTTTTAAATATTAATTTCATATATATTCATTCATTAATGCATTCACAATAATAAATGATTTTTAAAAATAAAAATAAAGTGAGAGGCTCATATTGTATTCAAACCCTGGATAAACTAATTTAATAAAGAAGAGAAAAAGAATGAGGTAAAATAAAGTAAAAATCATGTTTATAATGAAGCCAAAGTTATTCTATTTGATTGAATGCACCACAAATCATCCTCCCATGTAGCCAACATATACACAACTATAGATGTAGGTTATTTAAGATATTAAGGGACAAGAAGCCAGGAAGATAAATAACACATCCACCATTTGTATGCTTAGGAAAATAAAAAATAAACTGTTGTAACTTCGATTAATATTGATCTTAATTTGAATAGTGTAATTGAGGTTTGAAAAATCATCATTTGGTGACAAATTTTAGTAGCATAACAACAACACCAAATAAAATGGGAGATAATTTATACTACAAAAGAAAAGAAAATAAAAGTCTAGTCCAATGTCACCTCAACTAGAATCAACAAGGACCAGTGCTTTAAAATGACCATACCCTAGCTATATAAAATAAATTTGGTGAGTGAAAGGAAAAACATTTCCCCCAAAAATAAAAAATCACTTTAATATAAATATCACTTGCCCCTTTCCATTAAAATCAAGCTCCTTACACTTTAGCTCCCTTCGCACTTATAAAACAAATAAAATAAATTAATTTTTAGCGTGTGTGAATAAAAATAATATTTAAATTATTTAAAGTGTATTTTATAAACTCAATTATGAAAGTGCTAGAATCTTTTTATTGATATACTATCTCTAGAATTTGGTCACACTACATGGACTGCATTGAAGCCAACATCTTAACATTATAAATGGTTCATAAAATGGACCCCTAATTTTAAAGTTATGGGTGATAATGTCCTCCCAAGCTGATTATGAATTCACATTAAGAAATTTTAAAAATGACTAAAAGGATTAATTTTCTACAAAAATTAATAAAAATCATAAATTAAAGTAATTAAATTAAATTTATTAATACTAAAATAATTTAATAATGTTTTTTAATTTAATTAACTAAAGTAATCTAAACTAAAATTAAAATTTAAAAAATTAATAAAAATAAACTAAATTAAAAATAAAAATAAAAAAAGTCTGAAAATAAAAAAATCAAATTAAATTAAAAAAATTAAAAAAAAAAAAAAAAAAACAAACAAAAACAAAAAAAAAACAAAACAAAAACAAAAACAAAAACAAAAATATAAAATGAAATATAAAAATGGGTTATTTATCTAATCCTGAAGTTTTATATAAATTTAAATATAAAGTGCATGACACAAGGATCATAGGTCATATGAATCATAGGACAACTATCTTGTAGCCTGTGTTCCCCACGATTCCTATGGGATTAATTAACCCACCATAATATTTAAAAAATAAAGAAACCTTAATTCAAAAAATAAATTCAAAAATCAAAGATTTAATACTTTCACAGCCCATATATAAACATGTGATTTTATCATTTGGAATTTTTATATTATTTTATATGATTTTACAACAATATGAATTTTGAAAAAAAAATTATAAATTAAAATTTTAAAATAATTTTTTTTAATGGTTTTAAAATGATTTTCAAAATAAGTTAAAACCATTTCACCTTAGAATAATTTATTATAGATTAGAGAGATGAAGGTTAAGAAGGAATTTTTAGGAAAAGTGTCAAATATGAATGTTTTTTTAAAGGACTTTGTTTACTTAAGAAAAGCATTTTTGGGACCTAAATATTCATGCAAACTGAGATAAAATCAAAACAAGGTAGAGATATCAAAGTGGATGATTGAAAAATCAAGATTATCAAAGGTAAGTTAGGTGGCCAAGACTAGATTTTCACATTATATGTAAAAAAAAAAAAAAATCTTGTATATATATGAGGTCTACCTAATGGTGATGTTTATATGACTTGGCTCAATAGGGAAAATATATGAGATACAAAGTAATATTGAGAGTGTTGAGACCAATAAGCTATGAATGTGAGTAAAAGTAAAATAATAATAAAAAAGAGGTTCCCTAATTCTAAAAAAAATTAGGGCATGTTGTGTAAGCAACAACAAATGATAACTCTGTTGAAAAATACTTATAATTATTTTATAATGATGGAAACATGTCTATGTAAAACTACACATAAAACATGAACATATTCAAGAGAGGAAAATACTAGAATGATTAAGAGAACAAATCTAACATTATCATTGACCTGATATGTGCAAATGAGTTTATTACCATTTCTGGAACTTTCAAGGATTATATAATATAGTTCCAACCATAAAACTAGTGAATTATACCTTGAAAATGCTTTCTTGGATATTAATATACTATTAGCCATGTGTATATAGCATGGATGAAGATGTTTATTATCCCACTTAAGGCCTTCCTCTACTACCAACCAAGTGTCCATAGCCTTAGTAGAGGTTGCTTGAATCACCCAAAATTTGAGTTTTTATAAACATAAATTTAATTTAATTTAATTTTTTATTTTTCTCTTTATTTCTTTATTTTACTATCTCATTTTTGGGTTGGGTACCACCATGGAAAACAAAATCTAGACTATATATTTTTCACCCTAGATATTAACCAGAGCATGTTCACCCAAACAAACCTAAAAACCATTTAAGATGTGAGTTTTATTCTTGGTTTGAGAGAATATTTTCATTGACAAAATAATTTACCAAACTTATCCTAATATGAATGAAGTCAAAACACATGTAATAATTTAAACCTTTCAAATTGAGCTATAAATTAATTGGAGTACTTAAGCACCAAAATGTCATTTGTGTAACTTACCTACAAGCATTTTATTTTTAATTCTTCGATAAATAAGGCAAACCAAAGGGTATGAAAAATGGTCCAAACCAAAAAGGTATAAGAAACAAGGTAAAACCAATAATGAAAAGTGAGAAAAGTAAGAAATTAACTTAAACTAAAAATAAAATCAAGCAAAGCAAAAAGGGGGAAAATAAAGTATGTGTAGGACATTTCTAGGTTAATTCAATAATTAAAGTAATTCTTAATGAACTACCCATTGAGAAGAAATGGGATGTTATCAATAGTTATACACCTTAGGCATAATACATTATCACCCAAGATTTCATAAATTTGATAGGGAACCAATCATATGACATTAAAATTTTGTTGTCCTTTTTTGTTGTGATCCTTTTCATAGATAAGGACTAGATAAAATATCTAAAAGGATTTCATTTTGGACTTTCAAACCCACATTTGATGACTCTCAAATGTTATTTAAAGTACAACAAGGTCAAATCATGTTTTTTTTCTAGTTGTATTAGATTCAGGAGTTTAGCCTCAATTTTATCATCATTTTATAGATAATATCTCATGAAATGCAAGGTTGGGATTATAATTTTCATAGGGAATACAAGATCTTGGTCATATACTAGAGGATATGGGAAGTACCTAGAGAATATGTATTTCTAGTCCTATCAGATCATAATGCAAATTTAAAAACTTTATGCCAAATCCTATGATTATCTTACAAAATTTTTTTAATGACATATAATATATTTATTTGTTGATTCAACCACCACATTACCTTGTGGGTAATAATTAGATGATATATTAAGAATTACTTAATTCTTGTATGCCCATTTAGTAAATTGGAGAGAGGAGAAAGCAAGGTCATTATCACATACCAAAGTGAACAACATCACAAACTTGGTGACAATATGCTCATCAAGGAAGTTGATTACCATGTAAGTTATATAATTATTAAATGTTTTAGCCTTGATGTAATGAGTGAGATGGTCATTTGTCATAATAATAAACTTGTGTCCCATAGATGAGTGAGCATCGATAGCTCCCATAAAGTTTAATCACCATTTTATAAATGGTTGGACCTCAATAACTAGATATAATAGCATAGTAGGGGTACATTATTCTTGAGAGGGAACATGGAACATGTGTAAACTTATTATGTGTGAGTGAGATTATTTGAAAACATGTGACCAATAATATCCTAGCCTAAGTATTTGGTGGGTTGTATCACTCCCTGAACCATAACTAGTTCTATATTTCTCATGAAAATATCTGAGTACTTCAACCACTTCTTCTTTGTTTATATGTCTCAATTATATGCCTTCATAATTCTTTATATATAATACACTTTATGTGATCATGGTACTATTACTTTTCAAGTTTAACACTCTTATTTTATTTGAGTTTAAGTGACTTGGCCACTCATTATTTATAAATTAATAGAGCACAACCTACTACTAATATTTATTTGTGATATCTTGTATTATATATTGATGTCAAATAATCTATGGATATAATTTGATAGTTACTTTCATGGATACCTAACCTCTCACTATCTTCATTGGTTGGATTTCAAGGTCAAATTATTGGATAATGGTCATCCACTTACCACACCATTCACCTAAATAATTTTACATCAATATGGATTTTATAGCTAGGCCATGTGCTAAAATTAATATATTGCTATGTAGGATTTAATGCTTGAACTTCTTGGCCACTGTGATGACAAAAAATCTTGTTTTTCAATCATTAAATACATAAGTTATATATTTTAAGTGGAGATTTCATGAATTATATGTTTCTCATCTCTAGCTTCTTTTATTTGTGTTAAGATAGTGACACTTGAGTGTTCTAAAACAACAGAATAGATATAAAATGGTTGTCTATATAGACACTTAAATTTCATCACTCCCATGTCTAAAATACCATCAAGAGAAAAATTTTGTAATCACATGTATATGTAATTAAAAAAACCACTAGACCTAATTTACCTATACAACTATCATTTTAACCCAAAATCACAATAATAAATCCTTGATTGGTCAATGGATCGTATTGCATCATTAATCTTACCAAGTGCATCCTAAATTAAATTAACCCTTTATAAGTGTATTCACATGACAATTAATTGAATACTTTATAGACAAATAGAAACATTGCAAAAAGGCCAATATTATTCTAATTGTTGTTTAATCCCACTTAATCAAGTTTAATCATTATTCTAATATGGAAATCCATGGATTCAAAATTATCCTATTTTCCTAAAATTAAAATTTAATTATTGCCTCATGTATGTGATGTCACTCAAGAAATTCATTGAGAAAGAGGAGTGCAAGCAAGATCTTACACCCCTCTTATACACTCCAAGAGGACCAATGACTTCACTTTTCTTCCATTGATAATTGTAATAATTTCTTTAATAAATCTTAAATTTTATAATCCTCTCTCAAAAAAAGTATATTGAAGCTTCAAATGGATGTGATGCAAAATCGTGCCAGTTATTATAATTAGTATGTAATGTTTACATGCTACTTAATTATTTTGTTTAAATGTTATTTATACTTAAATCCAACTCAAACAAACTAAGTCCAAATATAAACCTTTTTTATACATGCACATTAAGGCATTACTCTACCAAAAATTTGGGTAAAAAAAAAGTAACATGTCAAACTTGGTCCCAATATCTAATTTTATTATCTAAACCATGCCATTAGGATGCCTAATTTTAACCAAAGCCTTGTCTTAAACCAATTTGAAATTTTCATTCCCATTCCAAATTCAAGATTCAATTTTGAAGTCAAATAATTTTAAATCTAAAAACCAATTATTATTTGAATTATGTCATTATTTCACCCATCTTATTCCAATCCTAGTCAAACATATTCCCCTTCCAAGATCAAGTTTCAATTCTAGACAAATTGTTTCAAAGTCAAATAAAGTCCACCATTTTCCAAATCCAAATTAAAAATTATTCTAAGGTGGATAAAACATGTCAACTAATTTTATAAGTTCAAGGTCTAAGCCTAGTTTAAACTTGATTTGATATTGTTCAAAACTACCTTTGTTCCAAGTTAGATACATCTTACAATTGCAAAGTTCTAAATTTCTAAAATCCTAAGTCAAGTTTCCAACACCAAAGCCTTTTTTATTAGACCTAATTTAAACACTCCCAACTTTACAAGTACTAAACATTTTCACTTGAAACCATTGTTCCCAAAGCTTGTGTGAACCTTTTCAAAACATGTTTAATTAACATAGCATTGCTTGATTAAATTTTTTTACATTCACATACCCTTTGATTGGTGTATTTCAAATCGATAATTACCTTGTCACAATTGAGACATCTTACTTCACAACATTCCTAAGTGTTATTCCAAGAAAATTTATGTTCCAAATCAAGACAAGTTTTAGGTATCCAAACCTGTTTCAAGACAAAGATTATAAACCTACACATGCCTAATTACACATAAAGTGTGTCCATTTATAACCCTTCCTCTGATGAATAGGTAGTGTACAACCTATATGGGCATGACCACTATGTAGAGGACAACGGAGATCAATATCACCTTACCAACATACCACCCAATATCAAACTTAAAAATCATAGCCCATACCTTTAGGTCATATCAACTTATGTCAAACAAGGCCAATACCAACCATACCTTTCATATGTACCATGTGATATAGATCATATACCTAATCTGATGTATATTATGAGTGTTCCACCTAATTTTGAATATAAACATGATTATTTTTCATGAGAACTCTTCGATAATAAGAATGAACATCTTGTCAGGTCAATAGGAATGGGGGAAAATTTTCCCTCAAGATTTCCCATAGAGGACTTAAATTATTTGGCTTGAACACCCAAAGAAACACCTCTTACATTATTAGATAATCAAACCACTTCAAAGCAAGCCTAAACTTACATACCAACTACTGATCAATCTCTTGTACTATCCAATAAGGGAAAGGTTCCAATCATTCACCAATATTTTTAAAGCCAACTTATGACCTCTTGAATCTAATAAGATAAACATGTCTTAGTTTATCTCATAGCTCCCTTACTATGTTGGAAACTCAAAACCTAACCCTAATAGAGTAAATGCTTCAATTTCACAACTAGTGGATTTTTTAATCTATCCCATGTATAATATTGATCCATTTGCCAACAAGACATTAATTGTAGATATATTTAACACACTTATATTTGAAATCAATTTGATAAATAATTTTTATTTGAATCCCCCCGTGGATTATTTCCAACCTTTGGTAGATAAATCTCAATAGGGATGCCCTAGTCCACATCAAGTTCCATCTATAAACCAACTAAATTTTATTAGAAATTCCTAACAGACTATTTCTGGCAATATTCTAGGTGCATTGAATCAACACATTGTGACCATACCTAGTCCATAGCAATAGGTTATAAGTAACAATACACCATTTCAACAAGTGGTGACTAATAGTTTAAAACAAAAATTTACAAGTCACAATCCACCACTTCAACAAGTGGCGACCAATCCTTCACCTCAATAGGTGGTAATAAATCCTCCATCTTAACAAGAGCCAACCAATCCCTAAAAACTATTATCTAATCAACAACACACTTTTATTAGTCAACCATTTACTACTTATTTTCACTAAGTATCTTTTCCAAGCCAACAACATGTTTCATTTAACCAACAATATTTCCCTTCAATGAAATATTCCTAAGAATCAAAAGTATATTCCCCTCCAATCCCAAAAAGTCCTATTTAATACCTAATAGACCATTCTTCTATTCGAGCCTCAATTCCTTCCAAATATCCAACAATTTTGATCTTATTATCAATATAACTCTAATCAAAGATTAAATATTATTGGTAGAACTAGTCATGTATAAATTCCCCAATATTCTATACCACCTCTTATCCAAGCCAAGGTAGTGTAAATTTGAATACCCAGTAGAATGTGTGGAATTCCTCTCATTTTGGTCCCACTTTTTAGGATTTATAAGAGGTTAAAGATGTTATTTCATCCATTCAAGTATCAAATCATAATAATAGGTTTAAACTAGATTACAAATGTGCTTAACCTTTTGATATGATCCACCTTTAGATACCTTTTCCATATCATTTTGAGATGCCTAAATTTTAAAAATACAAATGGAAAAATTACCCCAAGGAGAATCTAAAAGAATTATTCATTGCATGTCAAGAGGTTTCACATAAAAATATTTACATACTTATCTTGTTCCTCTGACAGGTTGGTTGGGTATGCCTTAGAATGGTTCATTGGTTTACTTAAGAATTCCATTGATACTTTTAATCACTTGTTACAGAATTTCATGTAACACTTTTCTTTTAATGTAGAACAAAAATTGACTATGGTTGATCTATTTAAAGATAAACAATAAGGGGGATAAATATTTGATACTTATTTATAATGATGACACTCATTAGCCAATCAAACCCTATATAATCTCCCTAAAAATAATTGGTTGTAATGTTCACTACCAATATACAGTTTAATGTAGCTCATAATCTCAAGCATCAGTGTGCTAATATGTTTGAAGAGGTTATTTCTAAGGGAATATAGATTAAAAAATCCCTCATCAATAAAGGGATAATCAATATTTACTCTCATAACCAATCTTAGAACAAGGTTGAGAAATAAGCTCCTACAAAAGTGTAAGCGAGTACATTGGAGAAGCCCAAACCATTAAATAGGAATAGAAATGTTGTGGGAAATAGGATTACTAAATCTCAACATGTGAAAATTTTGTAACCACCACCTTTAAATCAAACCCACCTACTCAACCCACCACTTTGTAAAGACCCTCTCCAAGAATAACTCAATATCAAAAAAGATTTTCCAATAATCTTGGTGAGCCTATTGAGATGGTTTTCCAAAAGCTAGTTACCACTAATATGATCATTTTTACAGTGCCAAAAACATTGATTGAAAACTAATTTAAACTTTATTGGTATAAAGAGAAAGAATTTTGTAGTTATCATCAAGTTAAAGGCCATTCCATTCATAGATGTGTGTAGATTCACCATCGTATTCAATATTTTCTTCAAAGTGGTGAAATAACATTGGATAATTTAGCCATGATATCTAATAATAAGTTGGGTATCTATCAAAACCATTTTATAGAACATAACTCCAATAATAATAAAAACTAGAATCAACATCAAGCTAGTAACCATAAATAGAATAAGCCTCCTGATAATTGGAGGCATAATTAGTAGCAACAAAACTAGAATTAACATCAATATTCTCATTCCAATCAAGTTAATTGTAGCAAATTCCCTTATGACTACAATGTTTTAGGTCACATCACTAATAGAAATATAAATACTATTAATATCAACCCTAATCTTGTTTAAAAAAATACTTGATGACCTTCCCAGTCTATTTTAGGATTTCCACCTCCATTTGTCAATAATCCTCATTTGGCTCATAATATCCCAGATATTAATAAACATCCAAGACTTATCATTTCAATCCTTCACTCCCCTTATTCTAATAATAATAACCTTCCTCTAACTCGAGGTTGTGCAATCGTAACTTGTCAATCTAAGGTTACAATTCAAGGTCCTACACTTTCTTCCTCCAAAAATCCCATTTAATGTTTTGTGCCTCAGAAAACCAAGCTAATTGCTCCTATTAATAAAAAACCTTATGACATTAGGGAAAAAATTCAAAATAAAATGGTGTAAGTTTATATTTTATATCTTCTTCTTACATCAAATGTCCAGATAAACATATTGAATGAGCTTCTAAGTCAGTATGAGGTCCCAAGTGACATTGCACCTCATAAATTCCAAATAATTGTGAGTCATTTGGCTTCATTCCAACAACTCACATTTGATAAAACTTATATGTCATCAATTTGACCTTTACATGATAACTCACTTTACATATAAGTAATTATTTCTTGACATAAAGTTAAATGAGTCCTCATAAATAATGGTTTAGGGATAAATATTATAATATTTAAACTATTTAAATAGTTTGGCTACATAGTAGTATCTCTTAAACTAGATACCATTCCTATAAAATCATATGATAATGAGGATCAAAAATCTTGGGGTGCCATTTTTTTGAATTTTAGTTTTAGGCCTCTCACACAAGATACCTTCTGCCATGTGTTTGATATATAATTATCATATACATTTCTCCTTAAGAAACCATGGATTCATGAATTACATGTTGTACCTTATACTCTCCATTAGTGTATCAAATTTCCCCATTCTATATTATAAGTTACTATTCTTGGTGACTTACATTTGTATCAATTATTTAAACACTAAGAAGTGGAATACAAAAGATACAACTATTACTTTGGCATAGAGCCCATCCCCAAGAAGGACAAGGATATAGTTGATCAACCACTTGAGTCAAATTATGTGGATCAAAGTAATCTTTCCTCCTCTTTATTACATCACCTAATAAAATATACCAACATTTTTTAATTCAAAATAATGACCTTTGGAAATACAAAATTAGAAATATTTTCCATATAGCCAATCTGCTTAAGATGCCTAAATCATATGGTAGACCTAAAGTAAAAACTCATAAAATGGAATGGTGTACAAAGTATGATTATCATCAAAAAGGACCCATGATTTTCATCAAAACCAATTTTTAGGGTCAATAACAAATTGAGGCCAATGATGAATCATGGTTATATAATGATTATTTTTTCACCTACTATAGAAACACAAAGTATCATATTCCAAATAGGATAAAGGATAATCAAGAATCTAAGGGAAAAGGCCTAGGGGAAAAACAACAAGGAATTATTGAGATAGTATAAATTTCCAAAAACAAAGGTAATTGAGGTATTGGATACAAACCACCTAAGGGTGACCCCTTAGAACTTGAGAGTGATGATAATTTATCTTGTAACACTGACAATGCTGATAACAATGTAGAGTCTTATTATAACATTTACGATGAGTTAGATGACACTAACCTATTTTATCCTCATATAATTTATACCATTACTTTTATCCCATATTATTATCCTCGTTTCCTTCATCATGCCCAATTGATCGACTGGTACCAAGAAGACTCATACATACCATTAGATGATTTTTCAGAATGATGAGGCAATATCTAAATTCTTCGGCCTCAAAGATGGTTTGCCACTTGATGATCACAAATAGGGATTTAATATTATATTTTAACCTACTAATTATTATATATATTAGGTGAACTTCATTAGTCAAAAATTTAAAAATAAAAATAAAATCAAGCATTGAGGTCCCAAAGTGAAAACATCTTTGAAGTGATTTTTGACCAGGGAAAAAGTAAAGAAAAATATGAGTCTAATGGAGAAAACATATTTTAGGTACCATTGGACATATAATTTAACCATATTTCAAATTAAACCCATGCATCCTCCAATCCTATAACTTCATGTTGATTAGGAATCAATTCATAGGATTATAAAATATTTGATCAATTAGCTCAGGATTTCCCACACGCCTTTACCAAATAGCCTTTACTAGACCATGACAATTATGATTCTTCCTACATGTGAAAATGTGTTGAGATATTTAAGACACCATATATAATAAAAAATAATTCACCACAATGCCAAGTATTGTAGTATATGGTTCCACACTGCTTGTGAAGGATACCACCAAAGTCAATATTGGAAAACCTATCGATCCCAAATGAATCAAACTTGGAATTTCCATTACTAAATAGGAAAATGATATTATTAATTCCCTCATTCAGGAGTTTTATGATAGTTTTTCTCATTCTTATTCAAATATGCCTATATTGTACCTTGATTTAGTTGTACATCACTTTACTATACACCCTAATCCTAAGCTAATGAAGTAAAAGTTGAGAAAAATGCACCATCACATGGCCATACTTGTCAATAAAGAATTAGAAAAACTATCATAGGTAGGGTGTATTCATCCTATAGATTATTTATATTGGATATAAAACATAGTCCCAAATAATAAAAATCCACAAGGAATCTGATTATTTAATGATTCAAAGATATCAATAAAGCATGCCCAAAGGTTGACTTTCCGTTTCCCAACATTAATATGATTATGGATTCAAAAATAGGGTATGATATGCTATCTATTATGTATGTATTATATGGATATAATTAGATCAAAATCATACTTTAATACCAACACCAAAAAATGTTCACCACTCCATGGGGAACTATTTGCTATCAAGTGATTCCATTTGGTCTTAAGAATTCTGATGTCACAAACCAACATGCAATGACCATAATTTTCCATGACATGATGCATGATATTTTTTAAGACTACATGGATGATATTTTGGTAAAATATAAGACTAGAGCAAGACATCCAAATGTATTATGGACAATCTTTGAAAGGTTTTATCAATATAAAGTAAGGCTTAACCCTAAAAGTTCATCTATACTGTTAAATAAAATTGTTGGGTTTCATAAACTCCAATAGGGGCATTGAATTAAATACAACCAAGGCTAAGGATAGTATATAAATACCTCCACCTTATAATCTAAAGTAACTTTTTAGTCTATAAGGAAATATCCAATCTATCAAGCAACTCATTTATCAATTGGTAGATAGATACCATCCCTTCACCTATCTTTTGAAGAAAGGTGCCATTTTCTCATGGAATATTTATTATCAATATGGATTTGAGAAATTAAAAGAATATCTAGAAAATCCACATGTTCTCACTCCACCAAAACTTGTAAAACCATTACTTATCTACATATCACCAACTTAATGTGCCTTTAGGGTACTCATGACATAACATAATCATAAAGGGAAATCAAGAGTAGTATCCTACTTGAGCTACACATTGGTATCATATGAACATAATTATATCTTAGTTGAAAAGGCCTACTTATCCATGGTTTTTCATCCCAAAATTTGTGACATTATATGCTCAACAGCAAGACCATTTTCATTTCCAAAGTAGACCCACTTAAATGCCTACTTTTCAAGGCAACTTTGACTGGTTGTATGGAAAGATGGATCATGCTACTAAGTGAATTTAAGACTGAATATGTACATTAAAGTAAATCATAATGTGGAAACATACAAATTATGTTATTGAAGCAACCTTATCATATATCAGGCCACTCATTGTTTATTTCCCTAATGAGTCAATCATGACTCTAGATGATAATTATTCTGAGCCTCAACACTAGACCCTTTAATTTTATGGTTCCTATACTTCTCATGGATCAAGAGTTAATATTATATTCATAACATCATTGGGGGATATTATTACAAAAGCATTATGTATTGGTTTTTATTATACCAAAAATATAGTAGAGTATGAATAACTAATTGAGGGGCTTAACCTAGAAGTAAAATAGAATATCAAACAATTACATGTTCATGGAGATTCTTATCTAATTATCAAATAGGTGATAGAACAATATGAAACCAAATATGAAAATCTTATTCCATATAAGAATATGGTGGAACATCTTAAATAGAGTTTTGAATACATCTACTATAAACAAATACCAAGGGCCAATAACAAGATTGAAAATTCAATGGCAAAAAGTGGTTCTTATTAACAATTTTTGGTCACCATGGGGAGGTCATGTCCAATTCAGTTTAAGGCTTTGGATCACCCATAGGTCCTTAAAGGTTAGTCAACTAGGGTAAAAAACAAGTATGAGGTCAGACCTAGATGAGTTTAAGTACTTAGACATTTTGAGGAGGTTCTTGAGTATTCATTAGTTTTCCTTGCCTCTCTTTTAGCCATCTTGATAAACATAGAACATTCTTGAAGCCCATAGAGGTTGAGAAACAAAAGGACTTAGCTAGTTTTACAAAAAATGCCTAGTTTTATGTGTCAATCTCCTGATGGTCTTGATCTATTTCAAAATGATTTTTGACACTTAGTTGAATTTCTTCCAAATTACCTGGTGGATATATACATCAAAAAAGTAATCATTTAGCATATTATTCCATGTGTCACGATCCTGATGACTAGTCACCTAAAATTATTTGTATAAATTCAAAACCCTCTAGGATAGTAGGTTAGTGGGATGATGCCATGTAGTTAAACCCCACTACTTTGTGACCCCATATTATTCTATGCAAGTTGAACAATATGTTGAAGAAATGGGTGAGTGATATGAGGCCACATGGCTAAATCTCACTTTATCATAGGATAAACAATCATCACTACATTTGAAGCCTTGATTGAGCAAAATAAGAGAGAAAAGGAGCTATGTAGATATAGCAGGCTCTGAGTGAATAGGTTTTAACCATGTAATGAAGGAGATAATGTATGAATAGTGAAACATTATTAGTCACCAAGCTTAAGATTGATAACTCGTTCAATCACTAAGACTATCATAAGCAAGATTTAAAAATTCGAAACATGGTGTCTTGAGTATCATAGGATTGTGATATGATTCATTCATGATGACATTACAATTAGCATAGTAAATTATATTATGCTTGAGTTTGTAGATTTTAATGTTAAAATAGTTAATAACATTAAAGCATGAGTGAGACCAACACAATGAGATCATGACCATATCATAGAGGATAAATAATTATATTAATGATAAGCATGACATAAAATTCCCAAGGGAATAACTTTGAAAGTAGAAGTGGTGGAATTTGGCCAAAATATTCCAAGGTAGTATTTCCATGAGACCTAAAGCTACATTCCTATACACAAAAGCTTAAAAAATTGATTTGTGGTCATTAAATTCTTAAATATTGGTTTTTACACAACTAATGAGAGAGTGCGTTAAGTTGACAAGTTTAGGCCTTAATTAATCATCATCACGCCTTGAGGATGCAGTTAGATTCCTGATTACCTTCAACCATACCTACATAATTTGCAAATATATTGTGTTCCTTGATTTATAATATTTATTTTAATTATCTCAAATATATTTATAATTGTAATAAATGAATCATGGGATTCCCATTGCTTATAAAATCCAAAGTCTTACATTGTAAATGGGTCAATTTTTTTATCATAGTAATTCTAGAAAAAATTTCCCTACACAATCACTTTACTGCCTAAGCCTTGTATTTTAATGATAATTGAGCTCACCTCTTTCCTTTATTCTTACATTATATGTGCATATTTTGGTTTTTAAATCTTTCCTTGTGGATGATATTTATCTATTTCATTATTGTCCATTCCCAAACACCTTTGTGTAGAACTTGGATTTCTTTTGTAGGTTATATTTTATGTGCATATAGGTATATATAAATGCCACTTATGGATCATTTTTCATCCCTCTTGGTGTTTTATTATATCCTATACTTCCATGAAAATTTTCATGTAATTAGAATTTTCATTTTGGAGTTTGTGTGATATCTTTTCATCCTATAAGATTTGTAGTGTGTTCTTCAAGGCCTATAGAGGTGATTTTTCTAGTCTTGGTCCATCACCATTATTTATTATTTAGCAACCCCCTCTCTATTTCCCCCTCAAAATATTTTAGACATACGATTAGCTGTATATTTCCATTCAAATTTTGTAGGCCCACATGTTGATCCTAAATCATATCTATTCATATTAAAAGGAAGTTGGCCTTCTTTACAAGTTTGTCCCAAGAAGTTAAAGTGTCCCACACCTTAGGAGATGATCTCATTATTCCACCAAACCAATTTCTCTAATAAATCATGTGCACATTTCAAGTGAAAATAGTACCTAACATGCTCGATGAGACCACATCAAATATTTAACTAATAATTTGATGTTATTTTTGGTCAATAGTGTTCAAGACACTCTATATAACACTTGATGACTCTAATTATTTCTAGTTTGTAAAGATCAATGCTTCATCTATATGCTGAGACAAATGATATCATATTTAAGAGGTATTATTTTTCATTCTATTGAATTACCTATACCTTATAGAAGAAGAATAGTTTAAGCATTTTTGTCTCCTATCAAGAGAGCTAGCAATTCAAGGCAGTCTTCCTTAAGAGCTTAGTCTACCCCTTATTTTGGTAGATTTCTCCTACCTCTAGGAATATTAATTCAAATTCCCTTCATGGCTACCAAAAGAAACTAGTTATTTCTACCCTTTAATGGAGGTAGTCCTTTGACACTATCTCAATATGATAACATTCTAATTTAAGTTCTTAAGGGTGATTTAGCCTTTAAGGGTTTAACTATGTAAATCTTATGTTCAAATTAAAGGTTTGAGTTGTCTAAATCAGTTAAATAATAGTCAATAATTAAGTACTAATTTATTATGGATTTTCACCTTATTTGACTTTCTAAAAATAGTAATAAATATTCATAAATATATACTTATCTAGAAAGTGAATATTAATATGATGTTAGTCATAAAAATAGGGATTTTAATAGTTCTAAGTGTCATTAATAGAGTCCTGAAATTTGTTTTCTAACTGGATAGTAGTACCTCACTTGGATAATAATTACATATTATTATAATGTCCTCAAAGTGGTACTAGTGTCCTCTTTACAAGACTATTTTGATTCTCTAGGAGCACCTGTGTATGTTCTTTAGGTCCTATTCTTACACACATAAAATATGGAGCTCTGTGTTGTGCCTAGAAAACTTGATTTAGTGTGTAAACCCTAATCCTCCTTATAAGTATGACATGATAAATAATTATGTGTTCATTAGTAGGATAGGCTAAACATCCTCAACACCACATTATGAAGAGAGTTTCCTACATACCAATACTCTAAAGAGAGGTCAATCCTAATGTATTTATCCCACCTAGTGATTGATAAAAGTGCAAGTGAATGCAAGAATGAGAGTGGACCTGGATGCCTTGAATGTGCTTGAGATTTTAAATCTTTGAAATTTGGGCTTATGGTTGCCTAAGATGGTAGTATGTAGAATTAGGGTAGAATATGGATCAAATAACTTAATTTATCTCAAATTGTCTTTTTTTTAATAGGGTTTTGCATCTCTTTTCCATCTAGTAAATAGAGTTCAAATAGACTTGTATTTATAGAGATCTATAACTTGTGCAAATAAGAAAAATGTGCTTAGCCTAACTTTAAGAAGGGCACACATTTGGAAAAGTATCCATTTGCGAGAGTTAGGGAAAAGGAAAATAGTGCCCATTTGGGGAAACTAACACCATGTGGTTGTAGTGTCCCAAATGTGGTGTTAATGTCCAATTGGTAGACTGCTAGGTAAACTAGGTTAGGATCTAAGAAAGTTATCATATGACTATGTTTTGGTTTATTGTAATTATCTGAGGTCTACACAATGATTGAAAAAGTGTGGAAAAGGATCTAGGATAGCTCTAGGGATAATATAGGGATACTCTAACTCAAGCAATACTCTTAGCATCCAAATACCACTTTTAGGTGATTAAAAAGGCTAGTCATATTTTACTACTAAAAATGCAACCACCCCTATAGAGCACATACAAGATATTTATAATATCTTATCTATCTATAATGTCATGAAATATAATGTAGTGTTTATGATATTGGCCACTTATTTAATAGGAAGATCCCTCCAATGGGATAAGAGTCTGACACCTAACTCTATTCATAGCTGGGATGAGCTAAGAGAAAAATTGTGTAATCAATTTGAAAACAAGAGTGGCCACATATCTTTGATGGAAAAACTTACCACCATTAAAATATCCCCACATGAGCTAATGGTTTAATTTAATTTTATATTATAAAGAGTCTGGAACAAAATACCACCCTTGTTTAAGCCATCTCCAAATACTATTTTTTATATTACCCAAGGGATCTAAATAGTGATATAGTTGTAATGGTCTAATCTATAAGGGGAGTAGTACTCCATACTGCATATGAAATTATAATTTGGGTCAATAATTATCTAATTGAGGTCATAAATATTTAACCTAGGCCTCATATGACCCTCTTTCCAAAACCACCACCCAATCAACCTACTACTCAACCTTTATTAGCACCTATCCTTGTTGCAGTCAAACCACTAGCTACATCTACTCCTCCTAGTGAATTACATTAATTTAAATCACTACTATAGAGTTTTGGGATTGATATAATATGCTTAAAGAGGTATTAAGCACATAATTATAGCCATTACCAATCATTTAATCAATCTTACAAACATGTCAGGATACCTTCTCAAAGTAAGGCACAAGCATAAGGCTAGCTCACTTACTCTGGGCCAGTTAATATGTATAATGCTAATACTTATAAAACCTATAGATACCTTATTCCCATTAAAAATAATATATTCTAATATTATGAGTGGTTATTTCCCTACAATTAGCCACATAATCAAGTTACCTATGCAAATGGAATGTTAAATCAAGTTTTAATGGTGAAAAGTATATCATACCCTTAGAAGTGGCCAAAAGAATTAGCTTCATAAAGGGAAGAAGTGTGTGTAGAGGCCCAAATTTAGGAAGTTGAAGCTACTTTTATAAATTGGTATGCAAATTACTTCATAAGCATAAATCAAAACCAAGTACCAGATGTAGTCAACAATCGAGTGGCTTACAATACAAGGATTAAAACAATGGTGATGAAGGGTGAGAATTCTCCCTCAATAGGACAAAATTATACTTCACAATTACCACGTGAATTTTCCAAAGAGAAAGTGAGTCATATACCATCCAATCACAAACAAATCATCCTATTCATAAAGAAATCATCCAAAATCTAGTCAATACACCAAAGAAGAGGATGATATCCCAAGGTTTCAGATGAAATAGACTCAAATTCCCTTTAACATAATGGAACAAATGAAAAACATAAGCTTGAGCATAACTATTTGGGATGACCTATCCATTCCTTCTCAAAAGAATTTGTTGTAGGAAGCACTGAAGTGTTTTCATCCTCATGATCAAGCAAAGAACTCTCTAGCCTTTTCCACAAGCTCATGAAAACCGAGGGAAGGAGAGCTTAGCAAATTCAACAAGCCACTACCATTATATATCTCCTTGATCATAGGTAATCACCTCTTCCATAATTGTATGATTTATTCATGTGAAAGTATCTTAGTCATGCCCAAGAAGACAGTTGATATACTAGGTATAGAGTATCCCCTAATAGCAAAAAGAGTTATTCATCTAGATGGAATAACTATCAAAATTTTGGGGGATATTAAAGGATTAAAACTTACCTTATGTGCATGTCATATCCTCTCCATTACCCAAGATGTATCTACTATAGACCTACCTCCCTTATTTTCCTTTTGTCTTTCAAGAGACTTCACTTCAAAAATAGGTGGTTATTTATCTTTGGACTGGTCACACATGTTATTGAGGACTAGATATGGAACCAAGGTGACTATCAAATATGATCCCATTTATATGGATCATGTAGATCAATACTCACCCAATCTCATTGAAATGAACTATATTATGCATGAATTTGAATATAATTTAGTCTTACATGAGACTAATACATATTTAGAGGTAGTCCCAAATCTAACACTAGATGATTAGGCTAATGAGCATTATGGATTTGATCCATATGATTTTATGAGGAAATAAGACTGGGTATTTATTACAACCTTGAGGATGACTCTATTGTAGCTAACCTTGTAAAAACTTAAGAATACCTTGAAGTAACATGGAAGCTATATTTTTATGGATCTAGAAGAAGAAATAGTGAAGGTGTAGGAATTATGTTGATTTCTCCTAAAAAGGAGAAATAAAAGAGTTGCATCCATTATCACTAGATCAATGAATGCATATGATGGAGTGATTTCATGAGTCAATCAAGTGCATATCACAATAAAGTTTTTGGTGAATGAAATCAAGCATAAAGGAATATTGTAAAAGGAATAAGAGCAAATAAAATACTCTATATCATGTTGAATGATGAATATAAAGGGAGAGAGGTCTATATATAGGTTGGAGAGAAAGATACTACACATTCTAGTGAATGTGGTACTAATATTCTCAAGGAATCCAAGTGACCTCTATATCCCTAAGCAAGCTAATACAATTATGTAAGCAAAACCCAATGGGGAAAAAGGCCTAAACCAATACCCCCATAAGCATAAATCAGCTGGGAAATGATGCAAAAAATTGGTTTCAATAGCAAAGCTTAATGAGGTGCCCATGTACAAAGCAATCTCTCATGAAATAGAGAAAAGGAGAAAACTCATAAGAAAAAATCCCTCGTAAAAAGAGAGAAATAAATAAGAGGAGACTGAAATACCCCCAAATGATGATGCTAAAGTAATTAGTACTCCAAGTACACAATGATGATGAAGGTCAATGATGAAATCCTCTACCTGAAGTTTGTAGAAGCTTCATCTACATCAAACAATGTTTATTCCCTTTAGTAAAGGAAGAACATGATGTGTGTACTAAAATTTTTCCCATTCCATAATGGAAGATGAAGGCAACAATATGAAGATCTCTAAATGTGGTTCAAATTGTATTTGTGGCATAGGTCTAGAAATAATGTGTGTAGAATATGAAAGTAATACCATTAAAGTAAATTGGTTAAAAGAATGACATGGAACATTCATTGAAAGAATGTCCATGTGAAGAATGGAGCATGACTCACAAAATGAAGAAATAAAGTCAATATGAAGAGATGAGTCACTGATGCTTACAATAAGTGTACTCATATTATAAATAGTGAAATCTTTCAAAGTGCAAGGCTATGAAGGCTCTAGAAGAGCAATAATCAGGACATGAATGAAAGTAGAATCTGTAACAGGATAACTAAGGTCTAATAAAATCTCATCCTGTGGTGGGGGATTGATATAAGGAAGAGAACTATCCACCATGTATGTATCATCATAGTAAATAAAATCATGATGAGAGAGTACAATAGTCTTAGAAGAGACAATAGAAAATGAAGGGGGAGGTGTGAAATAAATCTCAGTAAGATCATCGAAAAGATTTTGTAGTATTTTCTAAATAGAGCATGGACACTATGTATGTTCCACATGATAATGAATATCCATGGAAACATGTAGTAATATAGTGGATTTTTTTTTTCACAAGTATTAGCCCACTTATCAAATTGAACAAGATCAGTGGGTGCAGGAATTTGTCTTTATAGAAATGGAATATGATTCTTGTGTTTTAGAAAGTGTTCTATATAAGTGTGACATGAAGCATAATTATACCTATAAATAAGGATCATTAGAGATAAAATATCTCTCCTCATAAGGTATTAATAGTGCACTCTTTGGATATGGACTTTAGAATATGTAAAAAATGATTCCAGTCAAATGAGAGTAATCTATGCACAAGTGATCATGCATGCACAAATGGATGTCAGGCTTTGTTGACAATGCATCTAGGAATATAAGATCAATATGTGAAAGTAGTCACTAAATGGGCATAGGTAATAGTTACAAAAAAAATTTAATGTGCACATGAGAGAATGTAGGGCCCATAACAACTTCCCCAAGATAATCAAGGAATATAAGATCAATATGTGAAAGTAGTCACTAAATGGGCATAGTTAATATTTACAAAAAAAATTTAATGTGCACACGAGAGAATGTAGGGCCCATAACAACTTCCCCAAGATAATCAACAAGTAGCCGCCCCCCCCAACCCAAAAAAAAAAAAATAAATAAATAAAAAAATTGGCACTTATAAAATAGTGAATTTTACAAGGGAAATTGGCCCAATATATGGAAAATTAAAAAATAAATTTTTTTTCAAAATATGGTACTTAATTTTGAGTTACCATTTTAAAGATATTAATAGTATAATTTCCTGTAAATAGGCTTATTGACTAAAAACTTACACTTGAAACTTAAAAAAAGTATCCTTGGGTGAGGTAAAATATGACATCCAACCACTTGTTGGAACTATAATTTCTCCATATACTTATAAAATAAATGTAAGTGAAAAAAGTTTTCCATGTTACCTAGGGATATGTGCATATGAGTTTGACTTCCTCTTTAAGCAAAAATTATAGCTAACAAGGCAAAATAAATGAAGTGTTAGCTACGTAAAGAGAAAACAAGGTGTATTATTATTGTTTTTAGATAAAAGGGGTTCTAGGATTTTTTTCCAATGCAAATATAACCTCCTTAATGCCTCAATCCTTCCCATGTAGGAGAAACAAGCAAAATGACAATGCTAACATCCTCTTGTCTAATGCCAAGGTAAAAATCAATGACACTAGGCACTTAGATATGAAAATCAAGTAAAAAAAGGTTTGGGGAGTAGAATTAAACATATAATATTCTGATAAGAGCCTCATACACCACAAATCTAGTGCCAAAATTAGATTAATGCATTCCAATGGATTTTAATGTTGTTTTCTCTACTTCCAACACCCTTTCTCATTGGTGTTGATCATATGTTTTACATAGTAGTCCTTCCAACACACCAAATAAGGTAGATATGATTCCAAACACATTCTAAATCCAAATCTAAGCAAGAAATAAGGAAGATAGAGAAACTCTATGTAATAGATTGGGATGCAAAGGGAAGAAAATGATGTTAGAGGGAAAAAACTTCGTAGCACTTAGTAGCAGAAATGATGCCATAAATTAGAAAAGGATGCCACTCTCCTTGCTAATAAATTTATGTAGGTTTGAAAACTTAAAATAAAAAATACTTTTCCTTCTCCTTAGATCCATGCCACCTTCTTCAAATCCAATGCAGTTCAAATCCAGCACCAAGCTTTGAGAAAAATGCCAAATTCTACCATTCTAAAAATGTAGATATGAAATGACACTTTAAAACATGTTTATTTTTTTGTTTCAATATTTGAAAAACATATTGACTATGATGAGATCAGGTGGTAGGTTATGTGAGGTAGCCCTGAGCCATGGTATAAAATTATGTAGTAAGAGCCATGGTGTGAGGGAGGCCATGGGAGGAGCATGCAGGCAGCTTCATTATCATAATCAATAGATTAAGATGACATGACTCTTAGTAAGGAGTTTTTTGAAAATATCTAGGTTATCAACTCCTATCTCTTTTATGAACAAGCATCACTTTCTAGAAAAAAGGACATCACATTCATATCTTAGTGTCTATAGATATCCAATGTTGAATAAGATCATTCTCCTATGTAGTAGCCCAAACACCTTTCAACACCAAGTATATTCTATCTATAAAAAAAACTTCAATGCAGGCTAAAAGGAGTATAAATAATATTAAAAATATAGAATGCCACTCTTTCACCCAATGCTTCTATGAAATATACTCTAACACTTTGATCTAGAGTAATGGTCAGATGTAAGAGCAAAAGGGACAACTTTTAGAAAATGAATCCAAGCATAAAGAATACACACAAAAAATCTCCTTGAATACATAGATCTAACATAGAAAAGAAGAACTACTAGTCTACCATAGCCAAGATCAATCCTCCTTTGCCAGCACCAAGTTTAAGGAGAATTTCATAGGTTTTATCTTCAACTTAATACCTTTGTTATATTGGTAGATTTGAATATTTATCTTAATAATTCCTATGATAATATAATTTCAAATATTATTATTTCATAAAAAAAATAGAAAAAAACCAACCAACCAAATATTCATGAACATAGATTGGTGCTCTGATATAATAAAAGAGTTGCAACTAGGATCACCAGATCAATGAATGCATATGATCAAGTGTTCTAATGAGTTGAGCAAGTGTATATCACAAGAATGTTTCTAGTGAATGAAATTAAGCATAAAAGAATATTTCAAAAGGAATAAGAGCAAATAAAATATTGTATATCATGTTGAATAAAGAATATAAAGGGAGAGAGATCTATATATAGTTTGGAGAGATAAAGATACCACACATTTCATTAAATGTGGAACTAATATTCTCAAGTAACCTAAGTGACCTATAGATCCCTAAGCAAGATAATACAACCATGTAGGCAAAACCCAATGGGAGAAAGGCCCTACACCAATAAGAAATACTTTTATGCATTCATACTACAATTTAGTTGCACCAATAATGTGGTTGAATATGAGATGATCATCCAAGGCATCCAATTATCACAAAATATAGTAATTAATATATGAAAAGTTTTTGGAGATAGTGATCACATTTTAAATTAGGTGAGAACCCAAAATGCATCTAGGAATAGTCTATTAAATGCTTATAAACACAAAGTTTGGGACTTCATTGAAAGCTTCAATGCTTTAATTATATAAGTTTTTTCAAGGAATTAAAATTCTAATGTAGATATTATTTCCATAGTATGATATAAATATAACCTCCCTATTGATGATTTGAGAGATTATAATAGCTTTTCAAGATTATAGTTAATCATGCAATGCCTAAGAATGATGTTAATCATCAAGTGTTCAAGAATGATAAGGAGATCATCAATTTTATACAATAAGAGGTGGAGTTTTATGCCAAAAACTAATAAGTGTTGTAAGCATAGTATGAGGATAAATTAATTGAATTAAAAGGAAATAAAATACCCAAAGGATTGGTCGTACTAGAGGACAAATTCAACTTTGATTATCAGTTCAAAGGTGAGAAGAGGAACATGACAATAAAGAAGGAGAATTGGGAGAAAGTGATCATTTCCAATGACAAACTCCTAAGATCTAGAAAGGTATATAGTTAGCATAAAAAGGAAGGGTTTATTCACCTTTGTAGAAATTATGATGATATATTCACATGGATTTACCAAGATCTCAAATGTTTTGTCCCAACTTTGGCCCAACATACAATTGAGTTAGACCCTAAAGTAAAGTTAGTTAGGCAAAAATAGAGACTTATAAACCCAAATTAAAACCACTAATGTGGAAAGAATTGACAAAAGTAATTTATTCTAACATCATATTCCTAATTAAACACTCCTCTTGGGTATCCAATTTAGTCCTAGTGAGAAATAAAAATGGAGTGATCAGGTTGTGCATGATTTCTAGGGACTTGAATAGATCACTCCTCATATATCACTATCCCCTTCCACCCATGGAACTGATCCTCTAAATAGTAGTAGGAGCTGAATTTTTTTCACTTATTGATGGTTACTTGGGATATAATTAAATATTGGTGCAAGATTCTATCTATTTCAAGACATCCTTTAACACCAATTAGGGCACCTATACTTATATAAATATGCCTTTCAGATTAAAGAACATGGGTGCGACCTTCCAAAGAGCTATGGACATGTCATTTAAGTTCTTAATAAATGATATTTGTAACTTAGGAGTTTTAAGAGTAAACAATATGTAGATTATTCTCTTGTTAGTATAAATAAGAAAAAATCAATCATAACAATTCACTAAGACAAAACACTCTTACCTAAGACTAAACAATCATAAATGTAAGTCTAGTATGGTAGTAAAAATGTAAATCATGGATATTGCATATAGTTGAATTTTTTTTAGTGTTTTGAATTATTTGATATTTTTTGTATTTTTACATGTTATACTATTTTTGGTATTTTGAAATAATTTATGTATAAGTAAGCATAAAGAAACTATGTTGAAGAAATCAAAAAGAAACTATGTACAAGTATGCTGAGAAATTATGTACAAGTAAGAAAAAATAAATGATACTAATTGATGAGTCTCATAAGAGACTCCCTATCATGGTTTACAATATCAAGGAGAGGTATCGTTCATGATCATGAAGCATAATGGAAGCGCTGAGACTGTGACTCTGAAAGTTGTGTATGTTGTAAGTGCTCTAAAATATTTATAGTGCAAACTGACTATGGGGTCCCCCTATAACTCTAAGAATTAGAAACAATTGTGGGGCTCTTAGGGACCCATCTGGTAGTAGAAAAAACTCTCTAAAAATGTGCTCTATGTGTAGAGGCATAAGACCTCAATGATATTTTCTTGGGTGTGAATACTGTAGTTGGAAACTATCTAGGGTCTTGAAATTGTCACTAATGTAGTGGTCACTCTAATAGAGGCCTTCATGAAAGTGTATAAACTCTATGTGTTGGCAAGGGAGGCCTCAATTATGTCTAAACCTTAACTAGAGGAATAACTATAACTAGTGGAGGAGCTAAAAATAGTGACTATAAAGTAGGAGATTGGTCTAAAGTGAGGAATGGTAACTCATATGAAACTCTACCAGCTGTAACAACCTAATTAGCATGAATGTATTTCACACATCTGTGAACTATAGAAGGTAGTGCACAAAGTTTATAGATCCATGGTCAACCAAGAAACATATTGAAAACTCCTACACTTGGAATAATAGTAAATGGTGTGGCCACATGTGTTAGACCAACCTATAGAGGAAGTATAATTTCACCCAATGAACTCTATATGTATCCACTTTTAGCTATGTCCATCAGGGTGATATCCTACACTAAATATCCTAAATGCTAAAGTAATGTCATAGTACACATCTTCACACTAGATCAATTATCGATGAGAACACTATGAACGGGATGGTGATCAATGTAGTCTCTAATAAAGAGTGCATATTAATTTGAATCATCCTTAACTATCTCCTACTCTATGAAAGAAATCGAAGGTCTACATGGAACTCTGGAATTATACACACCAATCATGTTTCTCAAAGGATGTGACTCAATTAAATGTGTCTAGTATGTAGCTAGTGGAGGGTGTGTATGATATACATGGTGAACACCTAATGTGTCCCATATCTCCTATTTAGAATGCTATGGGAAATAATATGAGAATTTTTTTAGAGCCTTGTCTTGTGTTTGCTTTTCTTGAGGAGGCTCAACTACAATGCCAAGATCAATAAAGTTACCATCTATCAAGTCTTATATATTGTGTTGAAAACTAATGCATCTATTTTTTGTATGGCTTGGTGCCCTGTGAAATCATAGAATGTATTTTGATCATATCCTTGTGGAATTGGCTTTGTCATATCAACTTATCGAATAGGAGGGAGAAATAGGATATTACATTCCAATAGCTAATGTAAGACTTTGGCTGGAGATATTAGTAGATTGGTAAAGGCTCATGAGGAGGCACTAATAAAACCACTCACTAAGGGGGATCTAAAGCCACATTAGCTACAGGTTGATTTTGAAGTTTGCTATCATTAACATTTACTTTGTATGGAACTTTACTAGTACTCTTGTTTGTTGTTTCTAATACGCTTATGTACTTGAGTTTTCCCATTGAAAGTAATTTAAATTCCCTTTCCTTTAGTTTATGACATAACTTAGTGAAGGAAGAATTTTTTTGAACATTATTGACTCATGAAAAGATGATAGAAGACTTTGCTTGAAGAGATCTTGTAATTCTTCATCGACCATGGGGCTAGTCATTTTAGCCAAGATAGTGTTATATCTAAGAAAATAATCTATGAGATGCTCATTTGACCTTTGTTTCTATTGTGCAAATTGGGCATAAGAAACCTTTTCATATATATTAATACTAAAATGAGCTAGGAACATGTCGTCTAAAGGATTAAATGTATTGACAAAATGATTTTGTAGATTATAGAACCATTGTAGAGAATAATCCTTTAAACTTCATGGAAATAGCTTGGTTAGTAACCAATAATTTTTTACATAGTCCAAGAATGCTACATTAAAATCTCTCAAGTGTGTCTATTGATCACCCTTACCATCATAGAGTGAGCTTGGGTTGAACAAAACCTAGTGGTAAGGGTGTAGAAACAATATGGCATGCTAATAGTGTATGAAGTAGAGCAAAAGAGTCTAAAGCTTGTGTTGGCTTAGAGGCACCTTGCTCAAGACATAACACCTTGTATTAGGGAGATTTAATCCCTTACACAAAGGTAGCCAAATTAGGAGATGAAGATGTACTATCCATAACTGGTGGTACCACATAAGAAGGTTGGGCTCTTATAGGGGTTTGTTGATACATAGTTACCCACATAATGTCATTTACAACTAGTTTTTTTATAAGGAATGGAATATTAAACTTGATTAGCCTTTTTAATTTCCATGATATATTGTAAGATAATTTCATGATCTTAGGGTTGTTCCCTAAGTCTCTCTCTAAAATTCTAAAGAATCAAATCTCTGTTGATGATAACATCATTATCAATAATAGGTGGAAGTGGATTAGGAACCCAATGTGGTGGATCATGAACATTGGTGTGTGTATCATCATTGTTATTCTCATACTGCTCATTATTAAAATTATCCTCATGAAAATTAGTGTAATCTAGATGTGTAGGATTTATAGTAGGAAATTGAGTTGGTTGTTTATCCATGGTATATGGATAGGTTGGAGGAATCTTGGTGAATTCAAGAGGGTTTCCAATAAGTCTTATACTTTGTCTCAAAAGAAGATATGCAAGGAACTTAGGTGGCATAAGGAAAACAACTTGAAAAATGAAAGAGAAGATTAAATAAACATAATCTAGGATTTGAAAAATAGTGAACTAGAATATGCATGAAAAGGATACGAAGCTCACTGATATGTAAGGTGATATCTCAAAAGCATAGGGACCTAGTATATTCAACTAGGGTAAAATTACTATGGTGAATTTTATAAATTAAATGTGAAATTTTTATTTCTATATATAGATAAAATTAGAAGAATATTACTAAAATCAACAAGGAATTTTCCCTAGGGTTTCTAGGGTTTTTGTGCATAAATGAAGTAAGTCAGGTTCACCAAATGATTTAACATATTTGGGAATAATGGAGTTTTATTCTTATTTTAGTTAAGGGTCTAGATTAATAAATAAATATAAAATATAGAAATAAATGTAGTCCTAATTTGTGGAATTGTTTATCTTTTTCACCTTTCTAAAAATAGTAATAAATAGGAAGAAATATAACTTAGCTAGAAAATAGATTGAGATGGTTGATACAGATTTTGAAAATGGCTATGCAGGATTAGGAAGGTGTCATAAACCAATATGTGGATTTTTTTTGACAAAAGGATAAGATCAATAAAAAGTGGATGCTTTGGTGTTCGATGCTATTGTTTATTTCTACCGCTATTATCTAAACTAATCATAGAGACTTGTAACTTTTTGGGTGATTACATTGTGCTTATGTGAGCATGCTTGCAAAAAATTGGGAATTGTTAGTTTATGGAACCACTATGAAGCTGATTTGATCTTCAAACCCTAACCCTCCACTATGCTTGATAAAATGATATTTAAGTCACTTAAGAAAGAGGGGGGTTAGTGTGTAAGATGTATTAAACATGTAATCCACACCCCTTGTGTGGGCACACTTCCTACATACCAATACTCAAAAGAGGGATCAAGCCATATGTAGTTCTCCCACCTAATGTGATTTATGCAATAGTATTATGTAGATGTGAATACCAATTTGATAGTGTTTGAGGTGGCTAGGGAATGGTATGAGGATTTGAGTAAATTTGTAGCTATATTGGGTGACTGTGTACAAATAATAGGGAATTTTTCCTTAGTGACTTATTTATATTCTTGATTACTTTGTAAGTTTTATCACCTTATTTGTAAATGGGCTTTGAGTGGGATTTTATAGGGAATAATTGGTCATGGGTTAGATCTATTCACACTATGCTGACCTTATTAAGGATAAGGACTAAATAAAAATGATCATTGAGGCTTAAAGTATAAATGGGCAAGACCACTAAAAAGTAGGTGCTTTGATGTTTAGCACTATAACCCAAATGGGGTGCTCCTATCATACAGGCTCAGGACCTAGAGGAATAGGTTTAGCATGGGGAATACTACCTAGATGAGGTGGAATGACTATTTAGAAGGTTCTGGATGACTGGTAATGAGAAAAAAGTGTCTAAAAGGGTCACAAGAGCATCCCAAAAGGACTTATGGATAGGGTGTTGTAAGCCACACTCAAACTACCAATTTGGACATTTTATATGACTACAACACTCATGAAATATTGACACCTTAGTTTTAGATATTTGTGAGGCATGACAACTCACTTTATATACTTATGAGGTGTGAGTCATATTTTTAAATATTTATAAGAGAATAAATCACTTTATTGGCTCATTTAACTTTAGATTTCATATTTGGATAAAAATTTCTTTTTTGGTAAATGAAATTCATGAATTTGATTTGGAATTTTTGCTTAGGCAAGTTAATTAGGATTTGTAATATAATTAGTCTTGCTTAGTGCCTTTTTTATTTTTCCAATTGTTTTAAATGTCATGAATTAATAGTTTAACATGTCAAAAGTGCCAAATTACTAAGTCATAATTTGACTAGTGTTAGAACTAAAATAGGTTAGTGATGAGTAGATGATAATACACCAAATAAGCTAACCTTTTTAGGTTTATGGGTGATTAAATACATTATGTGGATGGATTTAGGTGACTTCTAGGCTTAAAATATGTCTTTTAATAGAAATTGAATTGAATAAAATTTACCCCTATTTTAGAAGGTATTGAAAGACAGGCATAATAACATATTTTTAAAAAAATGAAAAACTCATAAAGTTGAATGGTTCATGCCCCAAAGGGTGGTCAATAAGCCCATGATCCCCGCTTGAGGGAGCGGGTGGTAAAGTAGAGTCATCAAACATTCCCCCAAAATGAATAAAATAAAATGATCTAGATGGTAATGGGGGTGGGATTATTGAATTTCCAAAAGGTGTTTATAAATAATAATAATGATGAAGTCACTTAGTTTCCCAAAGGAGGTTATAGTTAGTAACAAAGGGTGTGACACTATTTTTCCCAAAGGTGGTTATAAGTAGTGGCACAAATAGATGCCCCAATAGGGTAGTGGGATGGATACTAATTTATGTTGATAAGTGTTGTCATTGATGTCAAGGTTGATGTCATTGATGTCAAAGTGCACCTAGTGAAGATGCATGGTGAGTGTTCTATTGAGGAATGAGATTGTGTGCCTAATGTGACAAGAGATAATTTGAGGGAAACCTAATGTCTCTCTATTGAGACATGATTTTAAGGAAACCTAATGATTATTATACCATTCATGTCAAGTTTCATATCAAGGAAAACATGTTTGGGTACTAGTCTTTGAGTGTAAAGTGTCTTGAGAAGCCTAGTCATAACAAGCATAGTCATATCATGAGCATGTGCATGATGAACATAAATAGGTATGTTTAGAGGTATGATATTGTCTAAATAAAATGAAAGGTATGTGATCAAGGTTTATAATCATCAAAGAGTGTTTCAATATTAGATGTCAAAATTGTCAAGTATTTGAACATAGTAAAAGACTTGAGAAGTTTTATGCATTGGATGCCTAGTATTGTGAATGAAAGAGCATGATGTCCTAGTGATATGGATGAAAAAAATAATAAAAGCTTATTTTATCATGAATATGAGGCATTTTATTTCTTTTGATAGTCTCAAAGTGAGCCTACAAGGGTAAGACCTACAAACCTAACATGTAACTAGACTAGTTTTAGACCCTGCCTGACCTAATGAGGTGTCATGTGGTATTGTCAAGAAATATGAATAATGTATGGTAATGGTTGAGCATGGTAATAGGTTTTATGACATGTATATAAGGTTTTTAAATCTTATACAATGGCTAGAATATTAGTTTCAAGAAGTAATGTGACTTGCAGGTCAAGGTCTAAAAAGCCAAGAGAGAGATGGTGGCCAAATGAGGTATGAGTTTTAGTTTCCATGGAAAGTGTGAGTATGTTAAAGTTAAAATAAGTGTGTCATGTTTTTTCAAGTATTTTTACCAAATTTAAAGTCAAAATTTAAAGGTTAAGATAAGAAAAAGTGTTTTGAGGTCTCCCTTGTGTACAGAGTGAATGGTTCTCAACCCGAAAAAAACATTCAAGTGTTCATTGGAATGTGTAAATTATACATGGTAACCTAAGAAATTAATGGTATATGGTTGAGGTTCCTATCTCAAATTTAAAATCATTGATTTTTGGAATAAGGGGATAAGCTTTATGAATGATCGTTAAGATTGGAAGATGGTTTAAAACCTCAAAGAAACCTAATAATGACCCAATGTAAAAGATATTGTTATGAAGTGATCATAATGGTTTGGTACAGATATTTAAGTGATTGGATCATGTATAAAACTCTCTCAATCACCTCCAGGTGTGATTGGTTTGTTGGTTGAGTGAGTGAACCCTATAGAAAATGCCTTGTTTCTTAGAGATTTATTATCGTTCTCAGAGTTGACCAAGCCAAAGTTTATAAATGGATGTATAAAAACTTGAGACTTGTATTTTATGTCCATGGTGGTTTTATATTATATTATATACCTTGTGGGTGCTAAACTGGTACTACAAGTTGACTAGTTGCTAATAGGCCTAATGGTGCAAATAGTGAGAAAACTATGTAGAATTGAGAAGTTGATTATGGATGTGCTATCATGGATTAGGGATGAATCAAAGTGTGTGGAGAGGTTCTTAAATAATTTTAATAAATTTTAATATTATATATAGTTTTTTGATGTCAATGGATATGATGAAAATGTTCATAATAAGTTGACCTGTCAAGTGAAGATGAGACAGTGAAGGTGCAAGTTCACGAGATTGGTATGCAAGACAAATATTTTCATTTGACCATATTATATATCTATATTATAGTGGTATAATTATCACATATAATCATCCAAATTCATAAATATTCTTTTAAATTAGTCATATAGGTGTTGAAGGTCAAAATTGCCATGACTGGTCTTTAAAGCAAACATGTAATTTTGGATAAGCAATTTACAATGATGAGTTTGAGGATCTATGTCTTAAGATGAAGCATCTAATGCATATGATTTTTTTATTTTGGACATATATTTCATATAAATTCTTTGATTAATTTTTTATATTTAATAAAAGTGATTGAAATTGTGAAGCCAAAATGGGTTAATTGGTTTAGGTTCGATTGTGTGTATTGAAGACAAAAGATTGGTCTGTAAGACCAATAAATGACATTAGAACTTATGATATTTGTAAATTTATAATGATATAAATATTTAAAATAAAATATTAAAGGTTTTATTTGTCATTATAAGTGTTCTTTCAGGTGTTGAAGATCAAGTTATTCATGACATTATTTTGGAGTGTTTTAATAGTTCTAAGTGGGCTACTTACGGATAAGAGGTTGAGTCTATATACCCTTAGTTTTGAAGTATAAATAGCATGTTAATGACCCTAAGTTAATTTATATTTTTTATGTTTTATTTTTATATCATGGTTATTTTACTAAATTGTGTTTTTTCTTCAGTTGTTCAAGATGGATTTTCTAGGTATGCATAGGCCTATTGTGAATAGAGTTTTGAGAAGAGGTTCAAGTAGTGGTTAGAACTAGAATGTATTGTGGACATAAAGTGAAGTTTGATAATGTATATTTTAATATAATATTATACATTCATTTCATGTAAAGTGTTTTAAATTTTTCCAAAGAAGGCAAAGTGTAACTTGTCCTAAATAGACCTAATAGGATTAGGTCTCCATGAGACCTAAAGGTGAGATAAGGCCTAATTGAGGTAGGTCAGACCTAAAAGGAATAAAATAGAATTTTATCCATGCATATGATATTTAATAATATTCATTACATGTCTGACCTAAGAGGTTAATGATGTTTGGTTGACTAAAAAAGATATGAACAAGTGACTTTTATATATACTAGGCAATTTTAGGCCTATTTGTGTGAATATAGAACATGTGAATGAAATATAATATTGGTAAGCATTATAAGTTTATTTATAACATAATAGGTTTGTAAATTAAATATCATGAAGTTTTTATAGAGTTATTTATATTAAAATCAAGGTCATTTGAACTAATCAAGTAAAGAAGAGGTATAGTTGAGCAAAGAAGGCTATAAGGTAGTTTGAGATAAGAGTGTGAAGAGATAAAGAAGTGGTCATCATAATTTGGTTGAGAAATAGTGTGTCCTAAATTTTATCAAAGCTATCAGGTGGTTGAATTGGTCATGAGTCATCTATGGGGTTGGTTTCTCCTTGAAAGTGGATGCTTACTAAAGCCTAGTTGAGTTGGTGCTTAGCTAGTTGGGGTTAGTACTGCATGTGAAGCTGGTGCTTTACTAAAGTTAGTGTTTTAATTATAGGACTATATTTAATTAATATATATCAGTGTTTTTCATCTCCTTGAGGGTTTTCCACATATAATTTATGTTATATCTTGTTCTTGTGCTTCATGCTTATGTGGATAGTTGTTTATGTTTGATAGACCTATGTGCTTGATTGAATGATTAATTTTTCCTTAAGTGGAATTGATAATTAAGTTTTGAATATTTATTCACCCCCTATCATTGATTTTTATTATAATATTTGGTATTAGAGCCTGGTTCTTTGAAGAAGGTCTAAAAGCCTAAAGGAAATCTTAGAAGCAAAGATGGATAATTAACAAACTCAAGGTGGTTTCTATACTAGTAAGGATCTATTATTTAATGGATAAAATTATTACTTTTAGAATGTCATGATGAATATATATTTATGTATCAATGTCATGATATTTGCTATTCAATTGTGGATGGCTATATTGGTCCTCTTATTCTACCAAGCAATGCAACAAGTAAGAAAGTTAATGAAAACAACTCAAAATAAATGAATACCATTCTTTATGGCCTATCAAAGGTGGAGATTGTAAAGGTAACACACTATGTATTAGCAAAATAAATATGGGAAAAATTTAAGACCATATATAAAGGAGACACCAAGGTGAAGATGGCCAAGTTTCATACCAATAGAAGATAGTTTGAAATCTTGAAGATGAATGAAGATGAAAAAATTACATCTTACCTATTAAAGTTGATGAAGTTTTCAATTTAATTAGAGGATTGGGAGAAGAGGTGATAGAATATATAGTCATTAAAAAAGTGTTGAGATCACTAACTCCTAAGAAGAGATTCAATATTTGGATAATCTAGAGATGGATGGGATTCATGTCATGTTGAATCCCTATGAAATTAGAACAAATGAAGAAAGAACTCGCAAGAAAGAAGAACTTTCAAAGTTGAAAAAAGGTCAAAATTTAATAAGTTCAAGGATGATGAATGTTTAGATGTTGATGATGATCAACTCATAGCCATATTTTAATAAATTTTAGGTTTAGATCTAGTAAGTACAAGCGTAAGTTGCCCTTCAAATGTTTCAATTATGGTAAGATTGATCGCTTTACATCTAAGTTTCTTAAAAAGGATAAGACTAAGCATGAAGAACATGATGAGCATCATGAAGATGATAAGAATGCCTATAAGTCTAATAAACATAAGTATTTTAGGAATTATGAAGGTAATAAATGAACTTTAAAGATCCATAAGAGATTATATACTAAATAAGATAACTCTTCTAATTTAAGTGACTCAATTAAATCTGATAGTGATGATGGCATTAATTAACCTAAACATGATAATAATGAAACCTTATTCATGGCCATATAATTAGACAGTGAGGGTTTCTCAAATGGGAAATGCTTTATGGTTGATGTAGAATTAGATTAAGAAGAAGCTCAAGTGAATCTTGAGGTAGAAGAGTTAAAGTTCCAAAAGAGAAAAAATCATAAACTAAGATCATTAGTTAAGGACTATAATGTGAAGATTGGCTCATTTGAGGAGAGACTAAGTAACACTTCTTAATATTATGATGAGATCATCAATAAAATTAAAGCATATATGGAGATAGTGGATGCAAGCCTAAAGTCTAAAGAGGAAAAATACACCAGGTATGGAACTGAATTTTAATCCTTTGAAGATGAGTTGGATCAAGTATCTATCAAGGTAAAGACCTTTGTAAAGTTTGAAAAGAGCACTACGGCTCTATATAACATCTTGAGTAGTCAAAATTTTGTAAGTGATAAAATAAGCCTTGGTTTCAAATAAGAATAAAATCAGGTAGCTTAAGTCAAGGAGAAGGTTTTTGAAGACAATAAGGTCAAAATGAAAAAACCTATAAAATATCCTAATACTATGAGGTATGCTAATTTATTCAATGGTTACTATTTTGTATGTAATTAGTTTGGTCATAGAGAAAAAGAGTGTAGAAGACCCTCCAAGAATGATTAATCATGGGATTATGGAAGGGATCATGATTCACATCAATCAAGTGATATGTATAAGATGGTTTTCAATAGTTGTCATAAGGTAGGGCACATTGTAATATTCTATCCTAACAAAGTTAGAAGGTCATCAAGTCAAAATAGGAGATTTGAAGCCCCTAGAGTGCAAGAAAGAAGATAAATTAATTTATGTAAAACAAATATAGCAAATGTGAGTCATAATTACTATACAAGCTTAAGTGGAATTCTAGTTATGATAGAGAATACTTCAGATGTGAAATCAAGTCAAAAATCTCTTTTGTCAGCTCATATTGATAATTAAATGGATGATGAAGATATAAAGCCTATAATTCTAATCAAGCCTAAAAGGATATTGAAGGAAATTTAGTCTTGTGAGAGCATGGAAATCTAGGAATCTCCTAAACTGGTATTGTTTTACTACACTATTGAAAGGGGTGAATTAATTAGGCTTCATGAAGACACTCTTTAGTTAGTAGAATCATGGTGGATGTTTTTTTTGAGGGGAAATTATTTAGGTTTTCGACTAAGATTGATCTATGTTGAGAAGTGGACTTGTATTCTAAGTTCATCTAAAGAAGGTATGCATGGAGCAAGGGGGAACATGTATCATATTATATGTTGTAAGAATGTGTGGTTAAAAATGGTAGTTTTTATAAGACCCTTTTTCATTAATGTCAAAGGGGGAGAAAAGTTTAAGAAGGAAGATTGAATAAATCAGAGAAGATGAGAGTGCTCAAATTGAATAATGTTTTTCCATCAATGACAAAGGGCAATTTTATTGAGAAGTGTTGTCAGTGATGTCAAAGTGCACCTGGTGAAGATGCATGGTGATTGGTGTATTTAATAATGATCTTGTGTGATTAATGTGATGAGAGATTTTTAAGGAAACTTAATGTCTCTTTATGGAGAGAGAATTTTAAGGCAACCTAATGATTCTTCTGAGATTGATGTTAAGGTTTAGATCAAATAAAACATGTTTGGGTACTAGTCCTTGAGTCTAAAGTGTTTTGACAAGCCTAGTCATAACAAGCATAGTCATATCATGAGAATATGAATGATAAATATCATTAAATACATGTTATAAATGTGTATAAGAATCAAATAGTGTTTCAATATCAGTTGTCAAAGTTGTCAAGTGTTTGAACCTATTAAGAGATTTGAGAAGGTTTGTGTGTTGGATGCCTAGTCTTGTGTACAAAAAAGCATGATGGATTGGTGAGATGGATTTATAAAGTCATAAGAGGTTTTATGATAATTCATATGAGTCATTGGATCAATTATGAGATTATTAAAGTGAGCCTACATGGGTAGGACATACAGACCTAACATGCAACTGACTAGTTATAGACCATGCCTGACCTAATGAAGTGTCGTGTGGTATTATAAATGCATATGGAGAATTTATGTTAGTGTTTGAGAATGGTAAGATTTGGTATAACATTTATATGAGGTGTTTATATCTTGGATAATGGCTAGAAGGTCAGTTTCAAGACCTAATATGACTTACAAGTCAAGGTTTAGAAAGTAAAGAGAGAGATGGTGGCCAAATGAGGTATGAGTTTTGGTTTCCAAGGAAAGTGTGAGTATATTATAAATAAAATAAGTGTTTCACGTTTTTTCAAGTATTTTTATCAATTTTCAAGTCAAATTTTGAAGGTAAAGACAAGAAAAAGTGTTTTGAGGTCTCTTGTGTGTACAAAATGAAGGGTTCTCAACCCAAGAATAACTTTCAAGTGTTCATTGGCACATGTAATTTATATATGGGAACATAAGACATTCATGGTATATTGGGAAGTGTAATATATTAAATTTATAATCATTGGTTTCTAGATTAAGGGGCTAAGCTTTATGAATGATTGTTAAGACTAAAAAATGGTTTAAACCCTCAAAGAACCCTAATAGTGACATGATGTGAAACATATTTTTATAAAGTTATTGTAATGGTTTTTTTATGGATATTTAAGTGATTTTATCATGTATTCAAATTTCCCAATAATATGTAGGTGTAATTGGTTTGTTATGTGAGTGAGTGGACCCTACAGGAAAGGCCTTATTTCTCAAATATTTGTTGTAGTTCTTAGAGTTAACCAAGTAAAAGTTTTAAAATGGATGGAGAAAAATTACTGAGACTTTTTTTATTTACATGGTGTTTTATGAGCATACTATACCCCTTAGCAGTTTTAAACTAGTCTTATAAGTTGTGTAGTTGGCCTAATGGTACAAATAGTGAGAAAAGTAGGCAGAAGTGAGAAATTGATTAGGGATGTGCTATCATGGATTAGGGATGAATAAAAGTGTGTGGAAATGTTTTAAAAAAAATTTAATACATTTTAATTTTGTATATTTTTTTAAGTTAGTTTATATGATGAAAATGTTGCTCATAAGTTGACCTATCTAGTAAAGATGAGACAATGAAGGTGTGAGTTCATGAGATTGGTTTGCAAGACAAATATTATCATTTGACCATATTATATATCTATTTTATAATGCTATAATTATCACATAGTATCATCCACATGCATAAATATTATTTTAAAGTAGTCATATAGGTGTTGAAGGTCAAAATCATTGTGACTGGTCTTTAAGGCAAATAGGGAATTCTAGGTAAGCAAGTTGCAATGATGAGTTTGAGGCTATATGACTTGATATGAAGCATAAAATTCATATGATATTTTTTTGGGGACATATATGTCCTATCCATTCTTTGAATTAGTTTTTAGAATTAGTGAAATTGATTTAAATGATGAATCCAAAATAGGTTGACTGGTTCAGGTTTGACTGTGTATATTTAAGACAAAAGATTGATCTGCAAGACAAATATTTTATAATAAACCTTATGATATTTGTAATTTATTATAATATAAATATTTTAAATAATATTTTTAAGGTTTCATTGGTCATGTGAGGTTAGGTTTTGAGGATCAAGTTTCTCATGATTGTGTTTTGAAGTGTTCTGACACTTCTGAGTGGGTTATTTATAGAGAAGTGATTAAGCCTGTATACTCTAAGTTGTGAAGTATAAATGACATGGTGATAAAAATAAGGTAATTTATCTTCTGTATATTTAATTTTTTTCCATGTTTGTTTTACAAAATTGCTTTTTTTCAGTTGTTCAATATAGATTTTTTGGGTATGCACAGGCCTATTGTGAACAGTGTTTTGAGAAGAGGTTCAAATAATGGTTGGACATAAAATTTATTGTGGACCTAAAGTGAATTTGGATAAGGTATATTTGAATGTAATATTATATTTTACTTCTATATGAATCATTTGATAGTTCTCCAAGGAAGGGAAATTTTAATGTGCCCTAAATAGACCTAGTAGGATTAGGTCTCCATGAGACCTAAAGGTGAGATAAGGCCTAATTAAGGTAGGTAAAACCTAAATGGACTAAAATAAAATTTGATATATGTCAATTATATGTATTAATATCCTTTTCACATCTAATTTAATATGGTAAGGATGTTTGGTCAACCAATAAGGATATGAATAAGTCACTTGTATAAATACTATGCATTTTTAGGCCTATTTGTGTGCATAGAGAACATATAAATGAAACAGAGCATTGGTAAGTAGAAGAAGGTTGTGTATACCATAATATGTGTGTAAAGGAACTATTATTAATTTTTTATATAGTTATGTATATTAAAATTAAGGTCATATGACCTAATCAAGTCAAGAATAGGTCTAGTTGAGTGAAGAAGGCTAGAAGGGATGTTTAGAGGGCTAAGAATATGAATAGATAAAGAAGTGGTAATAATAAGTAGGTTGAGAAAAAAATTGTCCTAAAGGTGATAAAATATATCATATGTATGATTTTGTGTTGAGTCATCTAGGGGTTTGGTGCCTCCTTGCAAGTGGGTGCTTGTTAAAGCCAGCTAAGTTGGTGCTTAGCTATTTAGGGTTGGTGCTCCATGTGAAGTTAGTGTTTCACTAAATTTGGTGTTTATATTATATAAATGTATTAAATTTATATATATCATTAGTTTTTCATCTCATTTAGGGTTTTCCATATATAATTTATGTTATATCATGTTCTTGTGTTTCATGCTTATGTGGATAGTTGTTTATGCTTGCTAGACCTATGTGCTTGATTGAATGATTCATGCTTGATTAGGTGGAATTGAAAAGTAAGTTTTGAATAAAGATTCACCCTCCTATAAGTAATTTTTATTCCAAATTTTTTCCCAAAGGTGGTTATAATCAATAATGAAATGTAAAAGACTAATTTTTCCAAAGGTGGTTATAATTAGGAATCAAAAGCAGGAAAAAGATCAATTTACCCAAAGGCAGTTATAATCATGAATATAAACTAGGAAACATTGATTTTCCAAAAGGTATTTATAATTAGGAATGAATAGGTAAACACCAATTTTCCAAATTCTTTTATAATTAGGAAAATAATTATTTAAAACATTGATTTACCCAAAGGCAATTATAATCAAGAATAGAAAATGGGATACACTAATCTGCCCAAATGTAGTTATAATTAGAAACATATACATTTAACTTATAAGGGTAGGTTGAATAGTTAAAAATAATTATTTTTCCATAGGTATTTATAATCATTAACATGGGATGCAAAAATAATGATTTTCCCACAAGCGGTTATTATTAGTAAATTGGTCAAAACAAAATTTGTAGCAATGGGGAAAATTGGCAAGGATAGATTATGTGAAAAATATATAAAATGGATTTATGATGATGTGGAAAAGGATAATAACATATTTATAGCCTAATTTGAGTCTAAATATGCACATTAAAATAAGCATGGGATATAGGTTGATAAAGTTATGTTATTAAAGGGGTCTTAGAGGAGGCCCAAAATGATGGTCTATGTTAATGAGATGTTTTGTTAGTTATCATCTGATTATGTTGTATGACTTATATGTATTCTTATTCATATATTTTCATCTATATAAACACACAATAAATCATTTTTTTATTATTTATTACTAATGTATTCATCCATGTTTTAGGGATGTTGGTTAGGCTGATATATCTAACAAAAGCTGACATTGTATTCCTAGAATAGACTCATGTGATCATTGTTTTATTTTAACTTGTGATATTATGCTTGATATCTATGGATAAATAAAATGAAAATTCATACCCTAAGCATGGAAAAATTAATTTAAATGTAAATATAAACAACTTAGGAATAAGATATGAATAATCAAATACCAAGTATGATTATAAAAAATAAATTAAGTGCAAGACTAAATACAAAAAGTCACAACCAAAGTACAAGATATAGATAATCAAGACTTAAGTACAAATAAAATGTAATAATCTTACAAAAACTAAGAATCAAATAAATAAAAAACAAACAAAAGGATAAAAACAAAAAAATATAAATAGGCAAAAAACACCAATAAAAATAAACAACAAAACACTAATAAAATAAACACGAAATAGAGATGAATACAATATAATTTTCTTACCTCCTTTGTCACATTTTATGCTTATTTATTTGTATAATTATGTTTATTCTTAGAATATGATGAGTTTTATCTTTTATCAATGCTCTTCCATGGTGGTAGCATCTCTTCAATAGTCACTTGTGGATTGGTATGAATCTTAGTATAAATTAGGCATTATAACACTACTCTCAAAGGCTTCAAGAAGGTATTCAAACATAATAACCTTACACATAAAAGCTTCTTAATTAATGGTGTGGGAAATTGTATTTATATATCAAATAACTAACTCTAACCTTAGGTAGATTAGGTTAAATTCTAACTTGGGTTTACTCTAAATTTAACCTAACTTTAGTTCATTTATCCCTAAGTGGGGTTAAAACACTCATGAAATCTTGATACCTTAGTTTCAGGTATTTGTGAGGCATGATAACTCACTTTAGTTATTTTTGAAGTGTGAGTCATATTTTTGAATATTTATGAGATAATAAATCACTTTATTAGCTCATTTGACTTTTTATTTCATATTTTTCTAAAAATTCTTTTTTTGGTAAATGAAATTCACTAATTTGATTATGAATTTTTGTGTAGGAAAGTTAATTAGGATTTGAAATATAATTAGTCTTGATTACTGACTTTTGGATTTTAATAATTGTTTTAAATGTCATGAATGCATAGTTTAACATGCCAAAATTACCAAATTACTAGGTCATAATTTGACTAGGGTTAGAACTAAACCAGGTTAATGAGGCATACAAGATAATACACCAAATAAGCTAGCATTGTCACTTTCTTATGTGATTAAATCCATTACACAAATGAATTTGTATAATTCAAGTGATTTATAGGCTAAAAATATGTCATTTTCTTGAAATTAAACTAAATTTGGGTTTAGGCATGAAAGTGGCCAAAACTAAGTGTCTACAATATGATCCTATTTTACCTTGATGATATCACTATTTTCTCCAAATATGTAGTTGAGCACTTCGATCACTAAAATTAAGTCTCTGATAGATGTAGAGAGTTTGAGGATATTTAAACCCAAACAAGTGTGTAATTTTTGTCCATGAAGGTCAGTTATTGGGCTAAAATATTTCTAAGGATGGATTAGCCATTAACCTAGAAAGAGTAGAAGCCATCATGTCTCTCTCTACCAAGCCATAATAAAATACTCTAGAGATTTTTTGGAAAGATAGACTTTTTGATAAGGTTTATACCAAAATTTGTTTCACTAGTCAAGCCGTTTACCTCTATGATCATGAAGAGTGTCACTTTTATCTAGACAAGAGAATAAAAGGATAAATTTGAAGTAATCAAAAGATTAATATCCCAAGTCTCCATAATTTTGAATCCACACTATGATAAGGATTTCATCCTCTATGCTTTCAGAGGAGATAAAAGCATCTCAACAATCTTAGTACAACAAAACATTGAAAAAATGGAGTAGCTTATTGATTTCTTTGGTCAAATGCTTAAAGCTTATGAATTGATATATACATTCATGGAAAAATAAGTTATGGATATCATTAGAGCATTGAATAAATTTAGACACATTATCTCTAATAATAAGATTAAACTTATGGTGTCCCATCTAGGGGTGAAAGAGTTTATTTTAAGTGGAGATACTAATGAAAAAATATCTAGTTGGATCAAAAAGGTGTTGGAATATGATATTGACATCAAAATAACCAATCTCATAAGGTAAAAAGGATTGTATGAACAATTAGAAGCTAACATATAAGTTAAGGGTAAAATAGTCATTATGCTACAAGAAGAATAACTAGCTAATTAGGATCCTCCTAGTTGATAGACTTAGAGAATGAAGGCCTTTATCTAATTACGTGAGTATCCATAAGGGCTTGACAAAGATAAAATAAGATATTTCAAGTCTAAATTTATTCCTTATGTTCTTTTCAATGATGTGTTATTTAGAAAAGATACCAATGGAATTATTCTAAGATGTATAGAATAGAAATAGACTGATAAGATCCTTTAAGAGTTCCATGATGGATTATCAAGAGGACATTATTCACCCAAAACCATTGTTTTAAAGATAATGAGGTCCAATTATTATTTTACAACTTCTTTCAAACATGCTCATAGATGGGTGAGAAGATATAGGAAATGTGCCTTCTTCACAAGAAAATAAAGGCTAGCATCTCTTCCACTTCCTCTAATCCACTTTGATCAGCCCTTATCTTAGTGGAGTTTGTATTTAATTGGAATGATTAACCCTTATTAAAGTGATAAGAACAAGTGGATTATAATTTCCATACACTACTTTACAATATGGATAGAAGAGGTAGTGCTCAAAGAGGAAAATGAAACGTCCATCATGGATTTCTATGGGGAAATTATTACTATATTTGGTATTCTATCCACAATTATCTTAGATAATTTTATGGAATTTATTTATACTATAATTAGTGAGTGGGAAGTTAGAAATAACATCTATTTGAGCACCTCCTCAAATTATTACCTTGAGGGTAATGGTTTGGTTGAGTCGACCAATAAAAAACTAATCCACATCATCAAGAAAACCATGGAAGAGAATCAAATGACTTAGAATGCATATTTCAAAATAACCCCATGGTAAAATAAAATAACACCAAAAAATATAATAGGCAATTCTCCCTTCATGTTGGTATATGAAAGAGAGGCCAGGATACCTATATCATTTTAATTAGTTCACAGAGATTGTGCACCAATTGGAGCTAATTAAAAATGATACTATGATGGTAAGGCTAACTAAACTAATAGATTTAGAAGATACTATATGGTTAATGATGCATACCTTGGAGCTTTAATAAGCTTAAATGAAGAAAACATTTGATAAGAAGGCTACTAATAGAATTTTATAGGAATTAGACTTAGTGCTCAAATGGGATATAGATAGAGAAAAATATAGGAAGCACACAATTTTTTATACAATATGGAGTTTTATTTATGTCATCAAAAATACAAATAAGCCAACTCTTTTCAGCTCTTGAGGTTAAATGAAGAAGAGATACTAATCCTAGTTAATGAGATCCATATAAATCACTACACTTTAAGTGTTTTTCAACTTGTGTATAGTAGTTTAGTTGAATTGTTTTTCTCTAAGTGCTATGACACATTAATTTAGTCATTTTATTTCCTTAAGTGCTTTTACACATTTTTTTCTCTCCATTTTTTCTCTTTTATTGAGAGGTGAATCATAGTTCTATTATTCATTATTAGGCCAATTAAGTTACATCAGGTTTGTGTTCTTAGAATCAAGAGTTCTAAAAGATTATATGAATCCATGCTTAATAGACTACTTTGTAAGGATAATATATTTGTGCTTATTTGGAAAGCATCCCAAAATGGTTTCTAGAATCTTGACCATTTTTGGTCACCATAGGGAGGTTACATCTAATTCATTTCAAGGCTTCAGATCACTTGCATGTTCTCAAATTTTAATCAATTTGGTGGGAATCAAATGAGTATGAGGTTAGGCCTAGGTTATTTTAAACACTTAGATATTTTGAGAAGGTTTTTTAGCATGCTTCAATCTTCCTAACCTCCCTTTTAACCTTATTATTAAAAAAAATAGCCCTAAATTCCACAGGGGTTAAGGAACAAATGACTTAGATGATTTTACAAAAAATGCCCATTACCAAAGGTCAATCTCTTGGTAGTCTTGAACCCTTTTGAAATGATTTTTGACCCTTAGTTAAATTTATTAAAAATGACCTAGCGGATCTCTATGTTAGCAAAGTAGGAAGTTAGTAGATGCTTCCACGTATCACAATCCTAGTGACCTATAACTACCTGTACAAATTTAAAATCCTTTGAGCTAGCAAGTTAATGAAATGATGCCACAAAGGTATATTATAGTGGAACATATATAAATGAACTTAAGGTTTTTTTGGAGAATTTATAGTTTTTTTTTTGAAAGACAGGTGAAATTTAATAGACAATGTTTAGGTATGTAGGAAAATTGACATGTGAAATGTAACTTGTCGTAAAAGGTATGTTGACATGAGACTATATAGAAAATTCATAGATGGATGGTAATATCTTTATTATATGACATGCCAATATTGTTTAATGATAAGAATGCCATCACAAAATAACCAAAATGCCAAATGATAGGTTTAATTCTATTTGATAGTTATGTTGTTTCTTAATAATTTTATTATCACTTAACAGTGTCATTATCTCTTGAAACTATTATTATTACTCAATAGTATTATTGTCACTCAACATCATTATTATCACTCAATAAAATTTTTATAAATCAATAACATTATTTTCACTTGACAACATTTAACTTGACAATATTGATGTCAATTGATAAAATAGGTGTCACTGGATAACATATATATTGCATGACATAATAGCTATCCTAGAGTAACTACACTATTAAATGATAGATATGTTTCCAAACAACATCTGTGTTGTCTAATAGGTGACAATGTTGTGGGTAAGTGACAATTATGCTAGTGAATGACATAAACACATCTGGATGGTAGATATGCCAATATGCTTTCAAAATTTGGTCCTTGAATGATTATATATTATATATAAAGGTGAAAAATCTCATATTGACTTTCAACAGAATGGTAAATTATATTTATATCTATGAAATTTATTTTAAATAGTAGGTGACCTGACCTAGAAAACTAACTTACACCCAAATAATTTTGGTGAACCCACATTGTTAACCACCCAATAAAGTAGCCAAATCCCAATTTATAAAATCAAAATATTCATGAATTATTGAAAAATAGACACTAAAATTTACCTTGTTTGCCACGTAGTGAAATCGCATTACTCTATAGCCCTGGGGTGATCTATACAAGTTGAATAGTATATTAGAGAAATGGGTGAGCGAGATGATGCCACATGGAAAAATATTAATTAACCATAGAAGTAAAAATCAACACTACATTTGAAGCATCTTCTAATAAATAAAATCCACATGGAGATGGCAGGCCCCAAGTGGAGATGGTAGGCCCCAAGTGCATAGGTCATGATCAAGTAATGAGGGAGATAGTGAATGATATAGCACCACATCATCAGTCATCAATATTAAAATTGATAGATCATTTGGACACCAAGACCATCATAATCAAGAGTTATAGAATCAAAATGTGGTGGCTTGAGGATCATAGGATTGTGAGACAAATGATTTGATAGGATGTTGTAATTAGCATAGTAGATTAGATTAAGCACATGTTTGTAAATTTTAATGCTAATATAGCTAATAATATTAAAGCATGAGTGAGACTAGGATGATGAGATCATGACTAGAGAATATAGGACAAAGAAGTGTCTTAATGACATGCATGGCATAAAATTCCCTAATAGTAACTTTGAAAGCATAAGTGGTATAATTTGGATAAAATATTCCAAGGCAATAGTTTCATGAGATATATAGCCACATTCCTATGCATGAAAGCTTACAAATTAAGCTATGGTCATTGAGAGATTAAAGATTGGTTGTTGCACAACTAATGAAAGAGTGTGTTGAGATGACAAGTTTAAGCCTGAAGTAATCATCACAATGACTTGAGGATGTACTCAAAGTCCCAATTACCTTTGGACATCCCTATCTAAGTTGTAGATAAATTATGTGACTCAATTTATGATATTTATTTTAATTATCTTAGATATATTTTTTATTGTAATTAATGACCCATGGGATTCCCATTGCCTATAAAATCTTGGGTCTTACATTGTAAAATAATTGACATTTTTTTATCACAGTATTGCTACCAAAATTTTCCCTCCACAAGCCCTTTAACACTTGAGCCTTTAATTTTAATGAGAATAAATTCCACCTCTTTCATTTATTCTTGAATTTTGTGTGCATCATGTGTTTTATTGATGTTTACCTATGGATTATATTTATCCCTTTCATAATCATCCATTCCCCCAACACCTTTGTGTATAACTTGGATTTCTCTTGTAGGTTATATATTATGTGCATATAGATCTATATATATGCCACTTGTGTGTCATTCATCACCCCTCTTGGTGTTGTATTATGTACTTCACCTCCATGTAATTATAATGTTCATTTTAGACTTTGAGTGATATATTCTCAACATCTGAGATTTGTAGCATGTTCTTCAAGGCATGTAAAGGTGATCTATCTAGTCTTGGTGTATTACCATTATTTCATTTATAGAAACACCTTCTCTCTCTTTTCCCCTCAAAAGATTTTAGACATAATATTAGCTATAGATTTCCATTAATCTATTTTTGGCCTGCATGTTGATCCTAAATTAGATGTGTTTGATTAGAAGGAATTTAGCATTATCCTAAGGTTCATCTTAAGGAGTGAAAGTGTCTTACACCTTGGGGGATGATCCCTTTATTTCACTGAACTAGTTATTTCAATTTAGTGCTTGCATAATTTGAGTGACACTAGTTCAAAAATATTAATTGTAGATCATGTTATTGATTACCAGTTATTTATTGAACATCTCTTATTTCCAACTCACAACAAACTCTTTGAATTTGAAATATTAATTGATAATATTGGTCACATCTCATCTTGGTAATCTAATGTGTGTGTGTGTGTGTGTGATTTGTAGCGTGTTCTTCAAGGCATGTAAAAGTGATCTATCTAGTCTTGTTGTATTACCATTATTTCATTTTTAGCAACACCTTCTCTCTCTTTTCTCCTCAAAATATTTTAGAAATAATATTAGCTATAGATTTCCATTAACCTATTTTTGGCATGCATATTGATCCTAAATTAGATATGTTTGATTAGAAGGAATTTAGCATTCTCCTAAGGTTCATCTTAAGGAGTTCAAGTGTCTTACACCTTGGGGGATGATCCCTTTATTTCACTGAACTAATTATTTCAATTTAGTGCATGCGTAGTTTGAGTGACACTAGTTCACAAATAGTAATTATAGATCATGTTATAGATTACTAGTTCCTTATTGAACATCTCTTATTTCCAACTCACAAAAAACTCTTTGAATTTGAAATGGTAATTGATATTATTGGTCCCATCTTATCTTGTTAATCTAATATATATATAGACACACACACACACACACACACACACACACACACACACACACACACACACACACACACACACACACATGTATGTGTGTGTGTGTGTGTGTGTGTGTGTGTGTGTGTGTACACACACACACATATATACAGACATATATATACATACATATATATATATTTGTATATATATACATACATACATATATATATACACATATATATATATATATACATATATATATATATATATATATATATATATATGTATGTATATGTATGTGTGTGTGTGTACACACACACACACACATGTTTAACAACATGATGATATTCTCCCTTTTAATCTTTCATATAACAAAAAAAATCCTTCATTAATAATACCTCTTGTTATACCATTCTCGTTTCCACACTCTATCTTATATGATGGAATCCTAATTCATTATTTAGATTCAAGAGAGTATATATTACAACTTAAATAAGTACATGAGGGTATTTTTGGGACCCACACTAGTGGACTAGTCCTTACTAAGAAAGTCCTACATATAGGATAATACTAGCCCACTATGGAGGCTGATGCATGTGCTTATGTAAAAAAGTTTATGGATTGTTAAAATAATGCCAATATAATTCATGTGATAGCTCAATGAAATCATATGATCACTAAACCATGGCCATTTTTGACATGGGGACTTGATCTCTTATGGAAAATTAATCTTGTTCCCTTAGATGGCCATAAACATATCCTTATTGCAATCAAATGTTTTACAAAGTGGGTTGAAGGCATTCCACTCACTTACATAACTAGTGAGTAGATTTCAAAATTCATCCTCAATATTCTCAGTTTACACTTTATAATTCCCTATGAAATCATTTATAACAATATAAAATCCTTTAAAAATAATGAGGTGAAATCCCTATGTGCCAAATACCATATCAAACAACATTTTTCCACTACCTATTTTCCTCAAAGCAATGGCCAAGCCAAAGCATCTAAAAAACCCTGATCCAAATCCTCAATAATATTATTAATTATTTTGATCATGATTGGAATTTAAAATTATTTCTCACCCTTTTGGCCTACCATACCAATACTATAACCCCAATAGGATCCACACCATACTCCCTTTTTATGGCATTAAAGTTATTCTCCCTATCAAGATCGATTTGCTTTCTTTACACATTTCATTACAGAATATCATTAATGAGGATGAATAAAAAGTTTCTCAACTTTAATAATTTGAACTAATTTATAAAAAATGGGTATCTACCTTGAATAATCTCCAAGAATATCTAAATAAGTTACCCCATATCTACAACAAGTGTATCAAACATATAGACTTTAAAATTCATGATCTAGTCCTAAAATAAAACCATAGGAATACTAATGCCACTTGTGAATAGAAAGGAAAGTTTGAACCTAATTGTATGGACCCATTCATCATCACATATAACTATGGATATTGAGAATACAAATTGGATACACTAAATGGTGAAGGCATGGATGATCACATGAATATTATTTATCTCAAGCATTTTTAATCATGATTTTTTTGAACATTATCTATGAGGGAGGGCCCCTACTTAGGGGCATGACATAAAAACACCCTCCATCCCATTATAATTTAGTCCATATTGATCTTATTTCCTTATTCTATTACCAATATTGATCTTGATTCTAGTTCATTAGTACAACAAACAACTTCAGATGCCAGAATTGAGAGAATGTTTCAAGTAGACCATTGAAATTTGGTCACTATTATCACACCCAGGATATGAAGTATCTCAAAGTATATTACTCATTATTTTCCATACATGATGGTATCTGAAATACATTTTTTATATCTTATTAAGTATTTTACCATTTATTACATTCATATGCCATTCCTATATTAAACCTTATTGTTGATTTGTAGTATTTTTCACTAAGGTTAAATGACATTGAATTGAGGTCCATTTGGATGATGTAGGTAGTGCTTAGTTTATAAGGTCAGATCAGTCACCCCTTTTCCATGCTCTCACCATTTTTTTAATAATTTAAGCCATGCTCTCACTATTTTAAGAGAAACCTAATTTATGATCTCATCATTCTGTGAGTTAACACTTTTTGTATCTCATAATTATCCATTGAGTTGAGATGGCAAAACCTAAAAACAATCAAATAGTCCCAAAAATAACCTTAAAAAAACAAAAAAAGGGCTTAAAATCTCCATGAGATATATTAATCCATAAAATATTAATTTATCTTGTGATCTTTTTCACTAGTGGTCATTGGATCTATTTTAGATGACACAGTTTGCTACATTTACCAAATGGGAACCCCCTATCCAATTGTGATCATTTTTGATTTACCATTATTGCTCCTTAATTTAAACTCATGTTTATATTGTAAATACATCAGTGTGAGGTCCATATGGCCTATGTATTTATTATCCACTTGTATAGGGCATTTAGAGATAGCTTGGTCACCCCTTCTTTTTTCTTCTATTCCCCTCTTCCATCAAGGTTATCATATAGACATGTCAGCTATCCTCACATATTAGGGAAAAAATATCCAAGACTAATTCCTTACATTCACACATGAACAAAGGATTCAATAATTTATTATTTTATTTTGTGTTTTGTGTGTTTGTTAATAATGATTATTTTTTTATTGTTCTTGGTGTGTTTCATTGATTTTATTCCTGAGAAAGAGGATGGTTTTTGTTGATTTTATTTTTAGTTTGTGTTTACTTGATTCTTTACTTTATTTCTTACTTTATTTTTTTAATTTCAACATTGACTCAGTCCCCTATGCCACTAGGTTCATCATCATGGTGATTCTTATCATGTAATTGTACTTGAGTCTATCTATTGGCATATGTTAGCATTACCATCATGGTTTTTATCATTAGTGCCTTATTGTTAATTATATATTAGATCGAGGGTTGGTCTTTATCCATATTATATCTTGGTCATCATGGTATTTTATATCATGGTCCATATCATTTGGTTTTAGATCAAAAAATAAAGTTTTAGAAATCTCACAAGCAATGTTGTAGAAAGATATCTCCTTTTATACTATCCTCTAACTAATTAATGAATTTCCCAATCATCATTTGTCAAAATGAGAATTTTCCCTATTGGTGTAAATCATTTAGATTTATTCATGATCAAATTCACCCTACTAGGGAATCTCCTTAAATCAACAATCAAATCTACCCTACTGAGGTAGATCCTTGAATCAATGAATGAATCTACCCTACTAAGGCACATTATTTTGATCAAACAAGATTACCCTTTTTGGGGCCAACTCCATCATTTAGTCTTTCTTCTAATTCTAAACCCACAAATTTTGCCCTATTTGGGGTAAGTCATAGTGTGCCACTTGTTTTTGTATGAATCCTTCTCACTTATCCCCATCTTGGGGATAATTTAGTTATATTCTTCTCAAACATTGGGAATCAAAGTATGCAAGCATTATCTTAAGTGGGTTAATTTTAGCCATGGGTTAGTTTATCCTATCTTTGTTTCTTCCTCTCTTTTTCAAGGACTTGACCATTTTAAAATTATTCCCTAATCATACCCTCGATGGAAAATCCATGGATAATCAATCAACCCTTGGGGAATAAATCTTATTTCATCGACACATAATTCAAATAAAATGAATACATCATTCTTTAAGAATTTATCAATTTTCTTCTTAAATCAATTTTTTCATTCTTTGAAAAGATGTTATTATGCCTAGCATCTCGTAACACATTCTAAAACATGGAAAAATTGTAGACACTTCATTTTAATCATTATCATGTATAAACTACAATCAATATCAATTTTATGCAATCCCATGCAGGTTTAACTAGAAATCACCACTAGACTGAATTTACCTACATAACTATCATTTTAACCCAAAATCATGATGACACATCCCTGATTAGGGTAATTAATCATATTGAATAATTAATATTATTAAGTGAATCTTAAATTAAATTAACCTTTTGTAAGTGTCTTCACAAGATGATTGAAAAATAGAAACATTATAGAAAGGCCATTATTCTTCTAATTGTTGATTAATCCCACTTAATCAATTCTAATCATTCATATAATAGGAAAACACATGGATTTTTAATTATTATATTTTCATAAATTCAAAAATTGATTATTACCTCATGTAGATTATTTCACTCAATAAATTCAATGGGAAATAGAAAGAGTGAAAGAAATCTCTTACACCCCTCTTACACACTCTTCCTCTCGCACCTCTCTCACACAATCTAAGAGAACCAATGACTGCACTTTTCTCCCAACATGCCTTCCACACTATAAAAGGTATTAAATGACATATATGACACATTCCATGTGGGTTATAATTAATTTGAATTCTCATCATCCACCATTGATCTTTATCTCAAATCAATGGTTCACAAACATCCAAAAAGTCCATAAATAAAAGGGCATTTGGCCATTATAGACAAGCTTTTTCATGTAAACTTAATTTAATAAATTATATAAAGAGATTAAACCTATTATCATGCCAAATATAATACAATATAAGAATAAAGTGTAGAAAGGGCAATGTGCTTCCCCCATGTGTAATCAAACATTGCCAAAGACTCCATACCCTACAAGCCAAGCTCAACCTCTTAAGACTGGTTCTCAAGTAAATATTCTAAGGAGGTATAAACTTTGTTTTGTCTTCTAATGTATATTAATTATTTTTTTCCACATATCTCAACCTAAATATTAGGCTTGATATTTTATTTCTTCAAGTTCATTCTGATTCCATTTACTAATGGATTGGATAACCTTTCTTGGATTTCTAATCTATAATGTGTAGTCAAGATTGATAAGCATCAGCGTATTTAATTTTAATTTCTTGATTTAAGAGAAAATCATTTGTGCTTCAATGGTCAATTAAATTTAATAATCCTTCCTTAGCATGTTTTTTAGAAGCCATACTATTTTGACAAAGCTAGAGATGAATTTATGCACAAAATTGATCTTTCTAAATAACGATTTCAATTATTTTTTGCTACCAAGTAATGGAATTTTTTTAAATATCTCAAATCTTTTTGTATCTATATATACCTCATTCAGAGATGATGTGACCAAAAAAATTTCCCTTATTGACTCTAAATATGCACTTGTTTGGATTCATGGATATTCCATGATCTTTACACCTTTGCATCACCATTCTCAAATATTTCACATGGTCTTCTCTTTTATTGGAAAATATAGTTAAATCATCCATGTAGATGACAATGCACTTGATGATCATATATTTTAATGTGATGTCCATGGCACATTGAAAGGTGGCACATACATTGATCAAGCTAAATGACATCCTTTTGTATGTGAATGTAACCCATTTTTTATAAACACCATATTAATTATGTATTCATGTTTGACCATTACTTAATTGTATCTTGAATACTCATTTAGAAATGACATCATTTAAGTGTTGTTTGCTATTTTTAATACTTCATATAGTGAATATAGTGGATAGTTATCTTTATTTGATGCTTCATTTAGGTTATGAAAGTCCAAAAAAAGCCTCATCTCTCCATTCATATTTTAAATTGGCACCAAATTATCCACCCATTTAGAGTTATTAATGGGAAATATGATTCTTATTGAAAGCAATTTCTGTAGTTATTTAAATATTAAAGGCTCTAGTAATGGATTCATTGGTCTTTGCCTCTAATGGAATGGGTTGACTACTTGCTTGAGAGGAATAGTATCTTTGAGAATGGATGTGTATAATACCTTTATATCCTCATAACTCTAGTAAATAACATCTTTGAAGTCCTTTAGGATTTGTGTAATCCCCTATTTTTCATCTTGAGTGAAATTTGTTTCTAAAATCACATTTTTTATGTCATCAGCATTATCTAGATTGTAATCTCATGTAACATACATTTAAAAGGTTTTATTTCTCCTTTTCACTTTGATATTCCCTATAAAATAGACTTTCTAGTGATACCATACCCTTTGGTATACTATTTGTTTTCAAATTTATCACCCTTTCCTCATCTAACTCAAACTCTTCTCTTACATCTTCATATATAATTTGCATTTCAAATACATCTATGTTGGTCATGAATTTGATGATATGATAACAAATTAAATAATTGCAAGTTCCTAAAATTATCAAGAATAGAAGGATTAGAAGATAACTCCACTGAGACTTTCCTCAACTTAGAATCAAAAATTAGTTCTAGAGTACTACCAGCCATTGCCAATGCATATGATGTATAATTTATTATTCAGGGTAATGTTTGAATATTGAATTGTTCAAAATATTATATTAAATTATACACCTAGATGAAATACCTATATAAATGATTGTCATTATAGTCAAATTGGATTCTAACTTAACCACTAGTTCTAAATTGACAAGCACCTTAAGATTCTTGACTTACTTCCTGAGAGAGAATTGGAGACCATGAACTAAAACTTCATATTCAAAAACATTATTCATGAAAAAAATTTATAGGTGAAAGGCATAAAAATATGGTTTAACTCATGTATTGATGAGCTCAACCCCAATACAACACCTACTCTTAGACTTAGATTCATAAAACTTTAGGGTCCATAAGCAATTTTCAGTTATGTACATCAGACTCTAATAAGGAGGTGTTGTTAAAATATTGATCTCTTTGATCATTTTATAAAGATATAGTGGGAATACATTTTATTTCTTAGTTGATAAAGACCTTATAGTATGATCTTAAGTAGTGTAGGTAGGCATTGGGCTACTTAGAAAGGTGATATTATCATCATGATAGTTTATAAACTCCTTATTCTCACTTAGACAACTCTCTTTCTACTTGTTATTTTCTAACTCAACCATTCCTAGTATTGAAAATAATAGTTAAAAACCTTATATTGCACTTAGATAGACATGTGACATACTCTCATAAGCTAGGTTAGTAGTATGTATTGAATTTATTTCAGGTTCACATAAGATATCCTCCTCATCTAGTTGATCTAACTCCTTATTTTTTTAATTTTTTATATAGTAAGCATATTAATAGTTAGATTATCATGAGATTATGCTTCTTTCTCAAGTGTGAAACCCATGGTTTATAATATTTGTACATTATATCATTAATCATATTATATTATGTGATCATATGAATCATTTTAGTCTCTCTCTCTTAATTCATACCTAACTGGGTATGTCACACCATAGGGGCCACATATGGGAGAAATTACTCACCACGTAATTATTTAACATTATTGACCAGATTTTTCTAGGAAGTAGACCACATGCATTTAGAATATCAAGTTCCTAAATATCAATAAATTATTGTACTCTTGAATCAAAATCTATTTGAATATGAATGTGGTTAATCTCACCAACCACCCTAAATTTTGAATTGTCTAATTTAACAACCTTTCTATTTGACTTCATAGGAGTTAGACCCATTTTTTTGGCAAATTGAATAAGGCATAATGTTAATGAAAACATCTAAATCCACCAAATAATTTTGTAAGTTTTTATCAAAAATTTATATTGTTAGGAGGAAATGATGGGTTTCATTATTTTATTTTTAAATTGTAACATGAGAATCAACTATCATGTTAGATTATTTTCATTTAAGTTAAGATAATTATTTTAATAATATTTCTTTCTATTTAAATATTTGGAATAAATCAAACATTTTTATGTTGGCCTTAATTTTCTTTGGGTATTATATAATGTTATACCCAAGTTTGTTTTATTCCAAAAATTCATTAAATTGTGGAGGTGTATTGTTGTTGTTTGTTTGTTAGGATGGTCTAGGTCATTTAGGTAGAAATATGTTATTGCTTGAGTTCTCTTCTGGTGGAACATGAGTATTATTTGGAGGAGTAGATGTAGTTAAAGTATTTTTTAGTTTACTCCTCAACTAGAAGTTTTATGAAATAAAAAATGTATCATGTCTATAAATCAATCCTAGCTCAAAGAAGATAGATCATACCTACAATTACAATTGTGAATACATTTGTTAAGCAGGAGCATAACTGAGATTTGGATTTGATAGACCTGATTATGGGATCACTTATCATGATACACTATGCTAAGGAGGGTTCTAAAACCTCCAAACTAACACAATCATGAAATAACCCTAAGGGGGTCCTAGGTTTTGATATTTCACTTATTCTAATAACAAAAAACTAAATCTAATCTAGTCCTCACCAAAGCTTATGGCACAAAGTGGGGGTTAGAAAAACTAAACTAAACTAAACATGCATAGAAGACATATAATCACGTCAATGTATAAGAAATCATAATGCATGGGAGAGAACCATAACTATATTATCTATCTACTCTTATAAAGGAGAAATAAAGTTAGGAATACTTACCTTTGAAGATGAACCCACCAAACCTCAATCTCTCCCTTGGCCAAGGTTCTTTACAAAAGATTTTTGTGGTATGTAAGGATAAGAAAGACAAATCATATCTAGGGTACACAACCTATCTATGCAACCAAAAGACTTCTCCACAAAACAAGATCCATATCTCCAAAGAAAGTATGGAACCCTAGCTTTATTCCTCAAGTAGAATGGTCAATAAGTAGATGTTCTTTTGAACTTATTTTTTTTTCTCCTCTATTCTTAAATGGTTATAAATGAATATATATATATATATATATATATATATAGATCTTTCCCTAAATCCTTCTAAATGTGTCAGCTATATGAAGTCAACCCAATTGACCCTATATGTTTTTGGGAGATACATCACTAGGTCCCGAGATAGGTCGACTGAAGGGATAACAAAACTCTCAAGTGAAAATACCCAAAAATATTATAGGGTCAACCCAATCAACCTTGTATAGTAATTAGAGCTAAAAACTATACAAGGTTGACCCAGTCGACCTAGTATAGTCAACTGATAAAAGGGGTGAAAGCAGGAAAAAGGAGGATAATGATATGACAAATGTTTGTAATGGTTAAAATAGATAATAATAAGATTAGGATAAATGGTTTTAGGATACAAGTGTGTAGATGACAAGTGGAAAAAGGGACAATAATATTATGAATCATGAATGGTCTACCCACCCCTTTCTCGATGCACTCCTTAAGGAGTGCACTCAGAGAGATTGAGACTCAATAGGTTATTACAAGATAAAAAGTGTAATTGATAAAAGTTTGAAAATATTATGTGTATACATATACCCTACTCTAATCTCATCACGTGTCACATAAGTATAACACGGGATGGTGCTTCAAGAAATATAACATGATAACACATAATGTTGATGCTAAGTAAAGTGTAATAATAAAAAACTAAGATATATGAAAGAACAAAATTGAAAAACACATACCTTTACTTACCTTAGTGATGTAGATAAAGAAGTAGATTGCAAGAGGAAATAAAGGTGTCTAATGTGAAGAACACTAGGCGAGCATGTAGAAGTGAGTACAAAAAATAGCCAAAAATGATTTTTTTTTGAAAATAGGCATATATTATTGGAAACTATTCTATATGTCATCATGAATCCAACACATTTTATGGTTTAAAAAATAGTTGAGTAGAAACAAAGATATAGATAAAATAAGGAATCAACCTAAAAATAATTGAAAGATTTGAATTTTGAAAATATATTTTTAAATAGAGAAAAGATAAGTCATTTGATTAATTAGAATTATGAAGGAGAGGAAAAGAGCTCTAAGAGACTAAATGAGCTAGGATGGCAATGAGATGACATGCTAGGTGAGAGGGACCTCTAGGAGCAATAACGGATGTAGGACAAGTATGCCACTATGAATCTTAAGCCTATTTTTAAGTATTTTATTGATTATAGTTTATTTTTAAGAATTTTGAATTTTAAGAATTTATAGATGTCATAATGAATCCAAGTTATATTCTATAAATATAAAAAACCAACATGGGAAATGGGTTTGAAGGAATTAGGGAGAAAACTGCCAGAAGGCACTTTTTAAAGAAAATGCAAGGGGTCAATAGGGAAAAATAACTAGGTTGACCTAGTCAACCCAATATGCTAAAAATGAGCAAAATCCACACTACTAACCTAGTAGGTATATGCTGACCTTATATGTTTTACAAATTTTTGACATAGTATAGTTTTTCCAATTGATCTGAAAAGTCTAAAATGATAATGTAGTACTAGGGAGGGGAAAAGAGGAGGGCTGACTTAGAATTTTAAGTAAACCAAGTCAAAAATAGGGAAATTTTGGTCAAACTAGGTTGACCAAAGAACCAAAATGGTATAAAAATGTGTGTAAAAGTTTGAAAGAAGGCTAGACTGACTTGAAATGACCAAATAAGGATAAAAATGACCAAGTAGGTTAAAAATAGGTAAAAATGAATACATTAAAGAAATTTAGGATTTTTTTATTGGAATTTTAAAAAGAATGTACTATTATTGTACATTATATAGAGGATCTAATGCATCTTTTGTTATTTCCTGATTGTAGGGATGACCTAGATTCTAGTGATTGGTAGATGCATCATGTTTACTAGATCTACTGGAGTGCTTGATGATTAGAGATAAATCTAGACTAGTATCTATAGGCCTAGGAGGGATAGCTGATGTGTGTAAGATTCCTTTAAGTGATGATATATTAGTCATGTTTATGGCATGCTAAGAATGACTGAGTAACACCTTTAGATGGGAGGTGGATGGGGACATGGTAGAGGTCGCTATCACTCTGGAGGATGTAAATGCCATCATAGGACTATCAATAGTAAGAGAACTAGTGACTATAGGGATACTAGATATCATAGAGGAGAGGAGAGCCTTAGCCATATTGGTTATAGGCTCAAAGATGACATTGGTAGGTAGGAGAGTTAGCATGTTTGATGCATATACATCACATATTCTAGATATCTAGAAAGATATGATAGGGCTTATGATATAGTGAGTGTTATTCCATAATTCAAATGATAAGGTACCATTATTTATGGTATCCTTGAGTAGGATGATCATAAAGGAGGGAGTATTATATGATCTTAGTTTTATCATCTAGGTCTAGCTCATATATGATATATATATATGAGGTACTAGTCAGACATAAGAAGTTGATAAGATCGATCATATTATTGATGGCTTGGATATATGAAATCTTTTCTATGTGTTTGCTAGCTAGGTTGCCCCATACAATTGATGATAGGTCATCTTGAGTATGAAGATGGAGAGTACTAGGTAGCATGGGCCATGCCCCACATGCCAATAGTATAGATAGTGAGACAGACATACATAGTGTGATATCCATATGGCACATAACAACTACATGGCCAATCTAGGACATAGTTAAACCAACTATAGTAAGGATAAAGGTGGTTAAACACTAAACTTAGTGGATAAATCCATATCTAGTGGTACGAGTACTAGGATAGATGGGCTTAACTCATCTAGTAGCACTAATATTGATGCTTGAGTAGTGGGATCCACACGTGAGAGAGTCACAAGGGATTAGGGGAATAGGGCCACCAATGATGAGGCCAACACTTTGATCACATCATGAGTGACCATGGAATGGGTGAGCATGACAAGGAGTAGAGCAAGAAGAGAGGGGTGTGAAGGTAGAGGTACTAGAGATAATACCACCATCTCCAAAGTGAGATGAGTAGTGAACACTAAGGACACAACATTGATAGAGTTATGAGGATTAAGACAGAGTGGAGACTCTTGCCATCTTTCATGACCTAATAGGTGAGCCAGAGGAGAGATGGATGATATAAGATGTGGGATGAGGAAGATGTGAGCCATGATAACTAGATTTTTACTAAGGAGGTGACATATAGAGGATGTGCTAAGAGGCCACATGGATTAAGAGACTATGTTATATGATAATGTACATAATGATACCATAGTTACTGAGACATAGACATGTAATAAAGATGATTAAATTATTACTTAAGTTTTTATTTTGAAATAAAGACTAGAGATAGATAGATATTATGAGATATAAAAGTGATCTAATATCTATTTGGGTGTGATTTTTTAGGTATAACTAAGGATGAGGAGGAGAGATAGGGGTGTGACATCTTGGATGAGACTCTATAGCTATATGACCCTAATGCATTAAAGGACCCCAACATACTATCTACCCCAGCTTAGGTGTGCTAGTTCAGATTAGTTAGAGAGGCAATGAGGTAGATACAAGTATAGAAAGGGAGGATATAGCCTCCAATAGACATGGGTGCAGGTGAGATATGAACATGGTAGACCTTGGAAGAAGAGAGAGTTATTCATTTAGATATAGTGATACATCTAACACAAGAACATACAGTGACCCTAATCCAGTTGGCATAGGCATAGATGTAGGTAACACACCTATAGGGATAGGTAGAGGGATTGAGATCTCAAATAGCCTCTTTAAAGTGTACAATTCAAAGGAGTTAGATTGATGCTTTGATAGATAGCATGGTTAGGCCATGAGATAGATAGGATGGAGCCCTTACATAGAGATGGAGCATTGTAAATGGTTGTATTTACTGTATCAAAAACTCATGATATATATATATATATATGATGTATCATTTTGGCACATTGATGTTCATTGTGTATGTTGTCATCATTATGGTTGTGGTTGTATATGCTTTGGATATATTTATTTTTAACACATGTATTAGCTATTGTTGTATATGCTATAGGAAATATATGAGATGTGGTTTCTTTTCTAGCATTATGTAGAACACATGCATGGGTAAAAAGAAAACAACAAAAAGGATTTGGTAAAATATAATCAATCAAAAAATTTACTACACACTATTTCAAGTTGGGAAATGTGTAATAACAAGAAAATGACTAAGTATAAATAATCAAGATATGGTAAAACAATATGGTAAAAAATGAATTTGTTTTTAAACCAAAGTGAAAGATTTTTGTACCAAATTAAAACAAGTAAAATCATACTAAATCATGTTGTGAAGTATGAAAATAATGTAATAAAATGGAAGGTATGTAAAAGGGCATAAATGGTATAAAAAATAAATTAATTAATACAATCAATTATACTAACTCACATTTGGAAGTATAAGAGAAAAAAAATGGCAAAAGATTAGTCTTAAATTTATCACACCAATTCAAGTTGAGAAGTATGAAAAAATCAAGAAATGGTTGTATTATTACATACACTTACAAAATAATAAGATAAAAGTGAAAGAGAAATTAATTAAACTTAAAACACACTAAATCAAGTTGGGAAGCATTTTAATGATGTGTAACTTCATAATCAATCACATCTGATCTCATATTTAACACATGTAATTTTGTTTGTGACTTGTATTATTGGAAAATTTTGTTAGGAATGTCAGGTCCTATCCATGGTCTTAGGAAGAAAATCACAAAGAGAACACCACCAGGGTGGAATAAATAGTAAAAATTTGGTAATAAATGATGTGGGTAATAAGAAGGAAAAAGGTGGTAATTTGTGAGGAATGTTGGGTCCTATCCATGGTCTTACAAAGCAACAAACAAATGAAATCCCAAGGGGAGTGATCAGTAGACAAAACAATATTTTTAAAGATGAAATATGAGGGATATTTGGAATGAAAAAGGGAGTGTAAAAATCAATACTTAGGCATCTTATGAGAAGACCTTAGGAAACAAGAGGCATACTAAGGAGATGAGAAGACACTAAGTGACTAGTGACCATCAATGTACAAAGGAAACCTATTTGCTATAGACACAAAGCTTTATAGGAAAATAAGTGTGCTACTAATATCAATTCATGAAGTTATATTGGTATAATAAAAATTAAAATGGACCTATCTTCCCATGATGTACTCCCTATTCTTCAGGACCCCTTATAAAACCATCGATCTACTACAAAGATTGGGTACTTGGATGAGAAAGTATGTAGCACTAAAATATTTTTTTATTCTCATTTTCTAATCTTATAGCCTATCACACCCCAAAGGACATCAGATTTATTGTGAGGCTGACTATCGAGTTTGAGATTCGACTAGAATAAAGAGATGTGCTTTGAATCATGTCTTTTAGTGTGATTTGACTTTTAAGAATATTTTTGCCTTTTATATAATTTCCTTTTGTAAAATGATTTGGATTTTAACTTTTTATGGATTTTTAATATTCCTCTTCCATATGGATTTGGAATGACCAGTCATGAGATATATAGTGATATACATGAATGATCTTTAGACTAAGGCTAAAAGAATCTAAGTAACCAAATATAAAGACTGACTCGAACACTTAGGCCTAATAATGAACTAACATGTGATCTAAATTCTTAACCATGTATATGCTTAGTTTACAAAAAAGGAATAAGGGAAAAAGGAGATCTAAAGGTGGATTGGTGAAAGGAGATTATAATGAGATACATTATTTTCTAACTAATCACATGGTAAAAGGAGACAAGAGCCAAAGGGAACAAGGTTAGTATAACTAAGTCACAATGATAATTAATTATGAAAAATAAAGATAAGAAAGTAAATAATCATGAAGGAAAGAAGGGATTTTTTAATAAAAACTCAATAAATAAAGAGAAAATATTGATAAATATAAACAATCATATGCCAATATAAATGACAATATAAGTAAGATATAGTACAAAAGGTAAAATCACTATATAAGAAAAATATGAATTTGACACAACATAAAATGATATAATAGATAGATAAAAATAAAATTAGAGCACACATCCAATCAAAATGTAAATATAAAGGCACCATGTATGTGCTCATAAATAATGATAAATATACCCACACACATTATCTAAGACATTAGATAAATCTTTATGAAGCTAGATAAGAATTTTAACTAATGTCTCATCAATTTTTAATAAAAATTGGGAAAATACTTCTCTTCTAATCTCCTCAACTAAAAAATTAAGAATACTCAATGGGTCATGATGAGGAGGGAAATTAGTCAAGTGATGTTTAGGAGAATACGTGAGAGTGAGATCTATAGGATATGCAAGAATCCCAAGTGGAGAGGGATCCACAGGTGAGGGAAGGTCCATAAGTGAAGGAATCATGAGTGGAGGTATAAAAGGTGATGTAGGGACCATAGGAGGGGATGGAACCACTAGAGGTGGAGCCATAGGAGAAGAAGGAGAAGCCTTATTATGGGGAAAAATTATGGGAAGAATAGAATAAGGTCTAAGAATAGATATAAGGTAATCCTTAAGGTGTTGTTGAAGGATGCAGTAATGATTGGTGTGTGGGTACCACATTGGTTCCACAGATAATACACCTCACCATACTTAGGTATATATTTAATTAAAACCTTTGGGGGTGGCATGGATTTGTCTGAGGAAGGAGAGGAAGTATGAAAATTATTAATATACTATCATAACTTGTGACAATGGGTAGAAGAATGATTATTTGTCCCATTGAAGCAATAAATACGCTTATGAGTGGTCCTAAGAAGCACTCACATTATGAGGTGTAACAAGAGTGTAAGAAGTTGGAGAAGACTCATCAACCCATTCGATGAGAAAATAATCCATCTAAGTCAAGGGAAACAAAATACCAAGGGAAGGTGGTGGTGTAGAATAAATAGAACTAGGCTCAATGAAAGGAGTAATGAGATGAGAAGTAAGGGTAGGATCAATAAGACTAGGAGTAGGAATAGGCTCAAGTATAACAAGAGCAAGAAGAGGCTTAACAATAGTGAGAGTGGGAATGGGATATAATAAGGGCTTTACTGAGGGAAGATCAAGATCTATATAAGGTCTAAGAAGGGTCACACTAATCTTAGGTATAAACTAACTATGGTGATTAGGGTACCTAGTAAAATGATAAGGCTCGATCAAAACATGATCCATGAGCATACTCCTATGAGGATCCTCAAAAATTGGATGTGTTGGCACCATCTCTACCTTATTATAAATGGGAAAAATACTAATATTAGTAACTTTAATGAAGGAAGATAGGAAGATACATGAAAAGACTCAAGTAAAAAATAACAATAATAGACAATCTCAGCATCACAGGCATGTACAAGACCTCCAAGAATGAATCATCTAGGGGATAACCATCATCATAATCCAAGGTGTGAAGATAAATGAAATTAGTAGGGATGACCTTGTCATTCAAGTAATTATGGTAAATATAATGTTGAGTCTTGGTCAAGACTACTAGAATGTCATCATAAGGAGGTTTACGAGAACAAGGCTAAAATGAAGCAAGAAGATGTGAGATACGGTGAGGTGAGAGATTAGAATTTTTAATATTTAGGTTAATCTCATCAGGATCATCATCATCATCATCAAAATCTAAGAGGTTAGGGGGAATTTTACCAATGAGTTTAGGATGTCCACTATAACCTCACATTGAATTAATGGAAAAATTAAGACGTTGAGACTCACATAATGGAATTCGAGGTAAAAGTTTAAGAGTAATAATCTTGAAGACACCATGTTTTTAGAATATTTTTAAATTCCAATGATTAGTATCACCATAAATCCTATAAATGGCTCCATTATGAGGTGATTTAATGCATTGGCAAGTGAAAAAAGCAATGTTTCTTATATAGTGAGTCCATGGCCTACCAAGTAAGATGTTATGAGAAAGGGGAAAGTTAAATATCATCAAATTCACAAGGATGGTGATAGGTGAGAAAGTAATGCGAATCCACACACAACCTAGAGGAGACATTTTCCTCCTATCATATCCTTGGTAAGTGCTACATGTAGACTTGAGATTATGTTCTAAATATCCAATGGTCTTAATTAAGTCGAAAGAGGTAACAAAAGTTCCTAAACCCTCATCAATCAATACATTCTTAACTTGTATATTTCCTATTTAGATACTAATAAATAAGGGAGGATCATTTGCATGAAGTAGAATATTATCGAGAGTCATAGAGGCTATAGAAAATTTTAAAGAAAGAGAAGTGTCTATTGTTTCATCAATGTTGATAGACATCTCTTCACATTATTTTAATATACTATCATCAGATCTAAATAAGGCTACTTCCCATCCTTTTAGGGGAGGATGAGGGACATTAATTTCAAACAATAGTTGCATAAGATGGTTTCTATGATGTGGAGAAGTCCTCATAAGCTTAGAATGGAATCCAGGATGGGAGATTAGTGCGTTCCATTATGGGATCCCAATCATCATAACCCATAATAATGTTATTATAAATAGGTGTATATTGGTTAATGAGGTCCTCTAAAAGAGGAGATAAAATGCATTGAAATTTATGTTGATAAGAAGAAGAAGGTTTAGAACAAAGTTGTAAATCATGTTGTGATGATGAAGTAGCTTGTTCAAGTTGATTTTGAGAATTTGTATAAGAAGTGTTAGTAGAAATTTGAGTATCATTACTGTTAAAAGATGATGTAAGAGTGGTATAAATAGAATAAGAAGTGTTATCCAAGGGGGAATCAGAAATTGGATCATCAAAAGTAACAAGGTCATCTTGTCTCAACTCATTTAAATGAGTTAGGGAAGAATCTTAGATAACATTATATGTTTGAGATGAAATAAGAGTGTAGATATGTTGGGAATAAATAAAAGCAACCACACTTCATATATTATTCATGTTAACCACATTCTCTTTAGAAGTTGGTTCAACAAGACTTTCTACATTATTGGTGGAAGGGGTGGCTTTGTCTTGATTATCTTGGATAGGTTGATGATTAGGAGGAGGGTGTTTATAAATATCCAAATGAGCATTGGCTTGGTTCAAGGTTTGAGTTTTATCATGTGATTTATAATCCTTAAAAGCTATCTCATAAGTTTTTTGATGCTTTTAAATGATAGAACCATGATCAAAATTAGGACCAAGAAGAAAGTCCATAGCTAAATTATGAATTTGTGTATAGGTCTCATGAGAATGACCCAAATAGTGTGAAACCAAAAAAAAAAATTTAGGATCATACCAAGATTTCATAAGATAGGTAAGGTTAAGTTCTCATGGAAGATGCCTAGGTAGACACTTAAGCAGTTTAGCTGAGGATAGAGGTTTATGAACATTAATGTTATTTAGTGAAGATGAATGAGGATTGGTTTATTGTTGATAAGGGGGATTTGGTTTCAACAAAAGGGTAGGAATGATAGATTAAACATTTTGAATGGTGTCATAATAATATGTAACACCATTAATGGTAACATTGTGATTTTTGTTCTTAAGTAAGAGACGAGGACCCACAAAAGGTTGGGGTGGCTCAAATGGACACATAAGGAAATATTACCTTTAGCTTGGTCAATATCCTCCTCCAATGTATGCGGAGAGAGATTTTAGACCTGATATTAAATTTTAGGATTAAGGGCATTGGTAAAGAGATGGAAAATATTATCATTAGCCATGTTATGTTCACATTTGTTTGATAAAGTTTTCCACCTTTTAACAAAATCTTGAGCAATTTCATTTTCAAGTTCTTTACAATTTATGAAGTGGGCCAAAGTGTTTTTGGGAAGATCACTAGTATGGAATTATTAAAATAAAGCATTCACTAAATCCTCCAAACTATTAATGGAGTGAGTTCTAAGTTGGTTGTACCAATCGAAGGCATCAGCTGTGAGAGTTTTGGCTAAGAGTTTGGTAGTGGAAAAGGTGTTCAATTTGACCCAATACTTATAAATATTTCCAAATATTTTAAGATGAAGGGTGGGATTGGTTGATCCATTATAATAAATTGTAGGTGTTATACTTCCTATATCAATGTTAGCAATTTGAGTAGTGACAGGTTCATTTTGGAGATGGTTAATGGTTTTATTGACCCAAGGAGGTTGAGGAATGAGATTTCCTTGAGAATATTGAAGAGGAGGAGGGGGGATCACTTTGGTTATGTGTGCCCCAAACCATTATTTGAGGATGAGTTTGAAGATGGAGAAGGTGGTTTTGAATTCTCATCATTTGATTTGTGTTATGAGCTTGAAAGGTATTCATTTGATTGAGTATTTGTAACAATAGTTGATGTGTTTGATTAGAATTATTAAAAGCATTAGAGGTGGTATTAGTAACTTGGGTACCACTATTGGTGTTGATAGGAGCTTGAGAGGAATTATGAGAATGTGAGGCACTAATGGCAAAATTTTCTTGTGTAGTAAAAGACGGACTAGTGAATAGTTGAGAAAAAGAAGCACTAGTAGAATGATTACCTTGGGTAAAAAATGATGAACTAGTGGAAGGATTAAGGATGATGGATTTTATGATAATCCCACTAGATGATGAACTTGCCATGTTAGTTGATATGCTAGGCATGAAGGTGGAAGAAGTTATAAAAGAAGTCATGGTATGAAAAGGGGTCATAATCGAAGGAAGAGACTGAGAATCAAAGAAAGTGGTACCCCTAAATCTAGTTGAGAATGTAGGAGTAGGTTAATGATGCTCTTCATATTGACCACTTATCATAAGATTTTAAATGGTAGAAGGATATTTTTCCTTGATGTTGAGGAAATTCAAATATAAAGAAGAGCATTTAGGGGGTATAATCTAATTTGGGTTGGCCTTCTAATGAGAAGAGAGGATTACGCTATGAAGAGGTATTAGGAGGGGTCCCATAGTTCATTGTGTGAGTGAAAAATATGAACATTACTAACATTCAAGAGAGGAGCCCTACTCTATCTATGGGATACCCTATGAGGATTGGTAAAATTCATCATGTCTGTTGACTACAAATCAGTATTGCCATCAAGAAGAAAGTCCAAGATGAAGGGAAATAAAGATAGATGAGAAAGTAAGGAAACATGAAATGACATAAATAATACAAGGTCAACTAGGTTGACCTAGCATAGAAATAGGGTCTACAAATAGTACAAGGTTGATTGGGTTGATCTACCATAGTAAATAGAGGCTAGAAAAAGAGTAAACAAGGTTTGTAAATAATATAAGGTTGACTAGGTTAATCCATTACAATGAAAAGAGGATAGAAAAGGGTACAAGGTCAACCTAATACAATAGACAGGGAAAATTAAGAAACCTATAATATATTATGAACTAAAATAAGAAAAATAATGCAAGTAATTTGAAAATAAATAACATAAGGAAAATAAACAATCAATTAGATTAACACTAGCCAATCTAATTGAGGAACACATCATAAAACCTTGCACCAATGCTGGCTAATGCAAGTTTTCGATATAAAAAATATAATTGAGCAAAGAACAAGCAATAAACTTGGAAAGTAAAGAGTTAACTAATTGGTCAACCTAAATGTTTATTATATTATTAGAATATGATTTTAAATGTGATGGGAAGTTGGCTTTAAGTAAGGAACTAGAAAGTAATCTAAGGATGGTTTTAGGTAGTTTGGGATGAAAGGGATCTATATTGGTAATGATATAGGCTTGGTATTAGGGCCTACCACCTTACTTCACACATCACAATGATAAGGGTGTCAGGTACTTAAGCAAAATATACCATTAACCATGCTTTATACTTGAACAAAATATCAAGTTGGCTTCCCCTTTAGTGATGAAATCCAAGTGGGTTGCCCTTAGGTAGACAAATGTTAAAATGCTTGTTTAGATTTTGTGATTTAGTCATGTGTGCATAAAATAGAAAATAGTGAAACTAAAAAATTTATTGAAAAACAACCTAATTAAAATATGTGATTTATTCTAAGCATGAAAGCAACAAGAAGTGAAAGTGTGAATTAATTACTAACATATAAGGTTAATTACAGCTTAAAAATAAGGTACAATGTTGATATAGTCAATAGTGTATGCATATAATATCAAAAATGGTCAATAGGGCCGATCCTATATTGCAAAAGCAAGGTCTGAAAATGAATAAGGTCAAAAAAGTCAACTTAATTATCTAGACATCACATAGAACATAGAACTGGGTTAATAGGGTCGATCTAGTTGATCATGCAGGGGTAGTTTTAAAGACTACAAAATGTAAAAGGAAAGACTTTAAATAAAGAGACATAGATATGGAAAGGAACCTTGGTGGATCAAAGATGTAGAGAATGAAGATTTTCATTCAAAAACCTTGATATATGCTTATAAATTCTACTAACTAGGTCGATTGGGTCAATCAAGTTTTGCAAAAACCTATTGTTGAGTGCTTGAAAAGTACAAGGTCGAGTGGGTCAACCTAGTATGTTAAAATTGATGTTTGAAAAAGTATAGGGTCAACTAGGTTGACCTAGTAGTTTGGACTAGAAGTCTAAAAAGCTAAAAATTTGTACTAGGTCATCTAAGTTGATCTAGTAGCTTGTACCTGAAAACTTGTGCACAAAAGTTAGACTTGGGTCGATGCAATCAACCTTGTATGAAAATTATATGATAAAAATAATGATGAAAAATAATTAAATATTGAATAAGGTGAAAAAATATTGAAAGGGTTAGTTCACATCAGGTTCACCATAATATATGTAATAAAAAATGCATCATATCTATAAATCAATCCTATCGTAGAGAAGATAGAACATACCTACACTTTTGATTGGGAATAATTTTTTTAATCAAGAGCATGACCAAGATGGGGATCTTCTAGACCTGATTACGGGATCACTTATCATAATACACTATGCTAAGAAGGGTTCCAAAGCCTCCAGACTAACACAATCAATCAATAATCCTAAGGGGGGCCTAGGTTTTGATATTTCACTTATTATAATAAAAATAAATTAAATTTAATTTAGTTCTCACCAAATATTATGGCACAAAGTGGGGGTTATAAAAAAAAAACTAAAGTAAACATGCATAGAAGACATATACTCATGTCAATGTATACAATAATCTAATGGATGGGAGAGAAGCATAATTGCATTATCTACATACTCTTACAAAGGAGAAATAAAGTTAGGAATATTTATCTTTGAAGATGAACCTATCAAGCCTCAATATCTCCCTTGGCCAAGGTGATTCACAAGATATTATTTTCGTATGTAAGGATAATAAATATAAATCAACTCTAGGCTATACAACCTATCTATGCATCCAAAAGACTTCTCCACAAGACAAGATCCATATCTCCAAAGAAAGTATGTAACCATAAGATTTATTCCTCAATTAGAATGGTCAAAAATCAAATGTTATTTCACACTTATTCTTCTTCACTTTTATATTTTGAAATTATTGGAAATGAAATTGTATATATAAGTGGATCTTGCCCTAGATCCTTCGGAATATGTCGATTGTACGAGGTTGACCTAGTTGACCCTGTATGTTTTTAGGAGATGAATCACTAGGTATCGAGCTAGGTTGGATGAAGGGATAACAAAACTCTCAAGTAAAAATGCACAAAAATAGTAAAAGGTTGACGCAGTTGACCTAGTACAAGTAACTGGTGAAAGGAGGTCAAAGAAGGAAAAATGAGGAAAATGATATTACAAATGTTTGTAATGGGTAAAATAGAGAATAATAAGCTTAGGGTAAATGATTTTAGGGTAAAAGTGTGTAGATGGAAAGTATAAAAATTGAAAATAATCTTATGAATCACTAATGGTCTACCCACCCCTTTTTTGATGCACCCCTTAAGGCGTGTACTTAGAGAGATTGAGAATAGATGGGTTCCTATAAGATACAAAGTATTAGTAAGTGATAAAAGTTTGAAATATTATGTGTATACATAATTTATTTAATTTTTAAATTTTGTAAATGCATGGACCTCATCCAAGTTGTATTCAAGTTCATTTTTGCTCTCATATGGGAATTCACAAGTTTTTGAGACTAGAGAAGTACCTAGATTTCCTCCACTTTGGATTGGGTTATTATTAGGTGCATGGAATATCTTAAGGCTATCCATATCCTCTTCAAAGATGTTTAATGTTAATATGAAATCATCATAATTAGTCTTAGTGTGATATATCATGTTATGTAACCTACACCAATTGGATAGCACTAAATTATCCAAGTTCACTATGTTTGAATCACTATTGTTATTTTTTTTTATTCATGTTGTCAAGAGGACTATGCCCACCTCCGTTATTTGTCCTTGTGCTACATTTCCTATTATTTATCTAAATGTTGATGTTTCTATTTTGTGGTGGGTTATTCATAGTTTTTTTTCTATTTTGAAGCACTTTTATGAACAATTCAACCATATCAATCATTAATAATTAAACCATTTAATGTAAATTGGCCACCTCTAAGTTCATACTAGCATTTTATTGATTTCATGTTTGTGGTCATGGGTTAACCATAGGTGTCATAATGTTTATAAACATAGGGGTAATATTATGTTTTTAGTTATGGGAAATATTGATAGGAGTCTAGATGTTTAGAAATTATGGGAGAACCTATTGATTTCTATTAGAAGTTACATAACCACTAGCATTAAGCATGGTAACAATGTTGTTATATGTAATAATAATGTGTACCTATGATAATACATGATTTCGAGGCATATAAGGTTGATTTTTAGGCATATATTTCATAGGCATTAGGTTATACATAGGATTTGGGCTTGCATAAATAACATTAGGGATTGGATTCATTATCAATGTATTTTAATTTGAGCCTGATTAACCATAAGACCTTGATTATATGCACCTAGATACCATAAGATAGGGTTTAAATTATTTCATGAGTCATACGAATGAACATGGAGGTCATAAGGTCTAAGTCCCTCAAGTAAATTTATATGCCCAAAACCTCTATTTGCATATAAGGATTTTTCAATCATTTATAAAGTTTGTGGAAATGAGCATGGAGAATGCTCATGGGTTCATTTGGTTCATGATGGTCTATGAAAAACTAATGATAGAGGACATTCGAATCAATAGGAACCCAAAAGTGATTGATAAAGATAGTTCTAAGGGCATTTTAGGAGGTAATATTTCCATCTAGAAATCCCAAGTACTAGTTATAGGCCATCACATCTAAGGTGTAAGGTAATATGTGGAAAGCCGCATCCTCGTGATATATTTGGGTTCTAATAATAGCATATTTGAATGCTTAAATTTGCTCTTCAATAGTGATTATTCTTTCATGCAGATACTTAGGGCAAAACCTTTTAGGATTATTTGGTAAATCATTGGAAACCTTTATAATGCTAAAACGAAAGTTTCTCCACCAATCCAAGATTGGGTCATTGGTGGGTTTTAAGTGGAAATCAATGTATTAACAAAATGAACTACACTATTTTTATGTGAGCTATTGGATTATTTAACGTGCCTTATTTTATGTTTTCCTTTATTCACTTTAAGTATTTTGTGTGCAGTGAGATGTAACAATTCACAATTGGTCCCAAAAGACTTTGATCTAATGATGATTTTTTAAAATTATAGGTTAATTCTTACAACACTTGAGCATGGGAAACACTTATAAAATCTCAAAGTTTAAAATTTTCATTTAAAAAATTCCATATTTAAAATTTCTATCATTGGCCTTCCTAGTGCAAATATGTTGATGTTTTATTTGGCACATCTCACCAGCTCTAGGATTTTGGGATAGTTAGCCCATCCATCCTCTCTTGAAATTAGGGCCATGATTATCTCCCCAAGGTCTATTTCTACTGGGTCATGACTTATTAGTTTTAATCAGTTAGTAATTGTGAATGGTTTTGATTCAAGGGGCCTACTTGTTCTGAAAGTTTTAACATATGTAGTATCCTTTAATAGTTTATAAGGTATGGCTAGTTTTTTTAATTCTAATATTGTAGTATTTTTTGAGAGTTCTTTTAGTAACAAGCATGTCAACACATGTTTTCAAAAATTAAATTAAATATTTGGGATTTAAATATAATAAATGTGACTAATTTTCAAATATTTATTTCATGCATATTCATTCAAAAATGCATTAATAAAAATAAATAATTTTTAACAATCGAGATAAAATGAGAGGATCATATTGTATTCAAACCTAGCTAAACTAATTTAATTAAAAATTGGAAAAGAAAGGAAAAAAACATGTTGAACTATAACCAAATCCATTTTGCCTAGTAAAATGCACCCACAAATTATCCTCTTGCATGGATAACATATGCATAACCATAAATTTAGGTGATACAAGATTCTAAGGGACAATAAGTCAGGAAGAGAAATAACACATACATCATTTTTCCATGTAGGATATGAAAAATAAACTTCTATTTCTTGGATTAATATTGATATTCATTTCAATAGTGTAGTTAGGTTTTACAAAATTATCATTCAGTTACAAATTTGGAAGTATAATAGTAATGCCAATGTAAAATAGGAGAGAATTCATACTACAAATTTAAAAAAAAAACTTTGATTCAATGTCTCCTCAATTAGAATCAACAATAGCAAACCCTTTGAAATGACCATGGGATGGCTAATTATAATAAATTTGGTGAGTGGAGGGGGCAAAAAATCCTTCCAAAACTAGAAAGAACTTTAATTTAAATTTCACTTGCGTTTTTGTGGCCATAAGTAAGCTCTTTCCACTTTGGCTCCTTTTACACCTACAAAATATATAAAACAAGTTACTTTTTGGTATTTATGAGTAAAATTAATTTTTAAGTTATTTAAAATGTACTTTATAAACTTAAAAATGAAAATTCAAAAAAAATTTGATTGACACACAATCTCTAGAATTTGGTCAGATCATGTAGATCATGTCAGATCTAGCTTCCTAGCATTCCAGATGATTTGTAAAACAAACCCCTGATTTGTAAGTTATGGGTGAAAAGATCTTCCTAAATTGATTAGAAACTCAAAGCAAGATTTTTTTTAATTTTAACCAAAACGATTAATTTTATCAAAAAATAAATAAAAATGATAAATTTATTATTTATATTTAATTTATTAATGTCAAATAAATTTAATATTATTTTTCAATTTAATTAATTAAAATTAACATTAAAAAATTAACACAAATAAACTATGTTTAAAAAATAAAAAGTAAAATAAATTAAATAAGACAAAGTAAAAGCAATAAATAATAATAATAATAATAATAAAATATCAAAAATAAACATGGCGTATGTACCCCCACCCCCTAAATATTTATATAAATTAAAATACAAATCCCCTCAAATGGGAGTCACATGTCACATTTATTACGGGATGGTTTTATCATGATCATTGCAACTATCCCTGTGGGATCAATAATATAATAAATAAAACCTTACCAAAAAAAATTCCAAAACTCAAGTTTTTCATCTCGTAAACACTCACTACCTTTTAATCCATGCACTTTAAAATATGGCCCCCATCCTCCTCTTTGCACATGGGGAGAGGGAGTTTAATTAATTGAATTTTAAACATGAGCTTTTGCAATTTGCAATTTTTAGATTAATCCAAATAATTTTTCTAAAATGGGATTTTTGAAAAAAAATATAAAATAAGATTTTAATATAGGATTTTTTTGAATGGTTTTGAAATGATTTTCAAAACAAATTAAATCCATTTCATGCCAAAAAAATCCACTCTAAACTGGAGAGATGAAGTCCAAGAAGGAATGTTTGGTCAAAGTGACAAATATGAAATTATCTCATAAGTATTGTGTCTATTTAATAAATGCATTTTCATAATTTAAATATGTATGAAAAATAAGATAGGCTTAAAATAAGGCAAATATATTTGAGTGGACAACCGGGCAAATGAATTTTTTAAAGGTAAGTTAAGGGGTCAAGACTCTATTTTCGCGCTAAATATAAAATATAAAATTTTGTCATATGGACATGGTAAACCCAATGGTAATGATTGTGGGACATCATTTGACATGTGAATAAAGGCAGGCTACTAAGGCAACTTGAGAGTGTTGATACTAATGGCCAATGAGCATGAGTAAAAGGAAAACAAAAATTAAAAAAAGGTTCCCTAACTCTATAAAAATTAGGGCATGTTGTGAAAGTAACAAAAAATACACTTAATTACTTTTTTTGCATAGATATATTAATTATATTAACAAAAAATAATTATTCCATTTTTCATTACACATTGCATTATATAGTTGTTGCATTTTAATAATGTTTAATGCATTGTACAATGTATATATGGATACATTAATATTCATGAATAAAGTAGTATAATATGTTGGCATTGATGTAAGTATATTGGTATAATTACGTCAAAATATATGGTTTACATATTTTTAATTATGAAGTAGTGCATCATTTAAAATTGGTGCACGATGAAATAATGAAAATAATCACAACTATAGTGGTGTAGTGTGCAAATAGTTTAAAACACATAATTTTTTTTTTGGATGAAAAAAAGGAAACTAAGGTGCCTATGTATTGGTCCATCAAGAGATCCTTTACATAGAATTTATTTTGTATAAATCATCAATGTACTTTGCTACATGCATAAAAAAACACTTCCATTAATTAATTTTTCATGGTGTACTAAATGTTTCTCAAATCTCATTTTTTATTTACATAGAATTGATACTTGAGGAAATATCAACCTACCTTTAATAATAGTTTGAAATTTTTATTTACACTCACTAATTCTAAGTGTGGTAATGTTTCCTCATTTCTCACCATTATTTACATCACTTTAAGACTCAAGAAACCTTTGTAACATAAATAATAATTGAGATTCCTTACATATTATCATAAAAAATGGGAATGAAATAATAAAAGTGCATAAAATTATATCAAATAATTTGTAAAACGATACAAGAAAACTATATTTTTACATACTTGATCTTATGGATGTTGAGGAAGTAGTCTATGTATGATTTTTTTCAAATGATAGTATGACATCATCAAATATTTGAATGTCATATAAGTTATTTAAATACAATGCATAAAAACTATAATTATATATATATATATATATATATATATATATATATATATATATATATATTTTATATTTATATATATATATATATATATATATATATATATATATATATATATATATATATATATATATATATATGCCCTTATTAAAATCTAAAAACCCATCCTTAAATTTATTTTGATGATGATCAATGCATTAAAATTATATAAAGTGAGCACTTATTTTGTGGTTTTTTCATCTTCAATAGACAAACCTGTAAGTTATGAATTAGGCATATTTTTATTTTAAAATAAAAATTAGTGTTTCATTATTAAAACTAGTGCATCATCTTTTATAGAAGATAAAAATTTAGGGTGAAGATTAAGTTATTGGAGCACCGAGAGTCTTTATAAAATTCATGTCTACTAAAATCTATACTCCAAATTTATGAATGATGCACCAATAAATCATTAAAATTGTATACATACTAATAAAAATATATTAAAAGTTTCCTGTAAAACATCATACCATCAAAATCCTCCTCAAATATATCCATACAAAACACTCTCAATAAAAAAAACATCCTTAAAAACCTCCTCTATAAAGTAATATTATAAAAGTGATATCACATAATAAAATTATAATCTATTAAAATTGAATTTTGTTTACCTTAAATACTTAAATATATAAACTAAAATTATTTTTTAGAAAATTTCTTTCCTAGGTTGTTTTTGCATAACTATAGTACATTCCATTATATTATCTATCCTTGTATCATACCACTTATATGGAATTTTAAATAACAAATTATATTCAATTAAAATATAAATCTAATATTTGGGTAGATTAAGCCTCTATTAATGGTATTTTTCCAAGCAATTACAACCATTATTTATGATTTTAGGAAGAATGGCAATGATGCAATCCTAAATGTTTGTCTTGAATGTTTGCAATAAGGTTGGCTCTAATAATATTTCTTAGCTTGATATTTTTTTAAAAATTAGATGCTATAAAAATTCTTTCAAATGATATGAAAATAATTATCTGATTTATTATTAATATTAATTACATCCCATCTGAATATTCACTTAATGTATAGATTAGAAACTACTAGGATCTCTTGGTATTCTAAGTAACTAGTGTCTGTAATCTTAATAATTTTTTTCCTTTTCCCCCTCTAAATAACCTTCTTAATTGAATGTTTTTATTTCCAATCTAAGCTATTTGTTACTTTAGAATACCCTTATGATAGTGTCTCTATGGTCTATTAGCTTTAGGGTATATGAGAAAACATCCCTTAAAGTACCAAGTTGGGTTGAGATATATGGTCTCCTAGTCCTTTTATGGTATTTTATTTTTAAAAAAAATCAAACCCATAATGCATGTGATTTGTGATTAAATAGAAAAAATAATAATACTTTCATCCTAAAAAACATGTATGTGTCAAATTTGATTTCATGAAAGACTTCAAAGAGTCTATCAATACTAAAATACAAACTAAAAATATTTGCATAGAAAATTACCTATGTTAACTTTCCAAACACATGTTTTTGATGTTAAACACCTAAATATAAGATTCTTGATTATTCCCTCATGGTCCACACAAGACTATATATCAATCATGCACCACCTAAGAATAAAATGGGGCTTAAAATAATGATGAGTGGACTATTATTATAAACAATAAGTGATCCTCACCATGGGGCCCAAGACCAGGTGTGTGGGGGATAACCAGGATTGGTTGTGCAGAATGAATACATAAAGGGCAATCAGATAGAATAATCAAACACACATTCAATTGAGAGAAAGTATTAATTGTATGAAATGAAACTTCTATTCATAAATAAAACAATAGGAAATATAAAGTACAATGTTTATAGTGCATGCACATAGATTAGATACATGGAATAATCTAATTATACTATGACTATGTAAATGGCATCAATCTAGTTATCTTGTTAACTATCATGTTAGATGTGTATGCTACATATTTAACATGCATAATACAAGAGTAGTGATAGATACTATATAACAACTAAGGAGTATTTTGATAGGCACATTGATCTCCTATCAAATGTGGTAATTGTCAAGGGTGTGAATAGTTAATATCCAAGTTATCTTTAATGATTCCTAATTCCATGATCCTCGATTGATATCTAGTGACAAGTTGGGACACATTTTGAATCATGTGGTCATGTAGGCAAACACATGGTTTCACTAAGGTGTGACCCAAAGGAGCTAGTTTTTTCATGAGCAGATGCTCATTAAATGCATGAGGTTACATACTATGGATTACATAGTTGATAATCTGAGGTGAACATTACATGGAAGTATGAAATCAGGTGCATGAATTATGTATAAAATTTTCAAAAAAAGCTCAAGAAAATGAGTGTGCATAATTGTATGAGAGGTGAAATCTCTATGTAGTATAAAAAATGAGTGTGTTCAACTACACAATGGTTGTATACATATTATTCAACCTTTATTAAAGATAAATGGTCTCTATTGCATAGATGTATAGATGAGAAAACTACACTTGAAGTTATTAATAAGTGTAACACTTATCTTGATTAGCATATTGTCTAACCTTGAAGACTTAGAAAATTTGATGTGTATCATAGTGAGTTAATGTATCTATCACTTTGATGACCTAATCCTTCTCTGTAGGGTACAAGTGTTCAGGATACATATCATAAGGATGTTGTGTCACTACTAGATGATGAAGTGGTAGAGTGTAAGGATTTAGAAGTTACACATTGAAAATTGGGTGCATGCCCAAGTAGGGAGGTATATCAAAAACAAAGGTGTTCTCATTTGTTGAATTAAAAATGGTGTAAGGATTGTAGCATGGATGTTTGATCTTTCAGTGTAGACCTCTAAAACATTCCTTCTAAAAGAACAACCAAAATTTATCACCAACTCAAAATACATGAGGTGTGTCATGTGCATTATGGCACTCCTTGTATTTTACTTGTGTGTGAGATATAATATGCTAAACCTACTAATGAATATATTAGATGTGTCACATAAAATTCTCAATTTTGTCTACTTCTTATTCCTATGGGTGTGAGTCAATGTTAGCTAGTGTGTGTTAGGAGATGTTTATAGGTGTTGAAGGATGTAACCTAAGACATGTATGGAATGGACTATGACCTATAGAATAGTGAAGGTATCTATTATAGGCATGTTGAGTATACAAGATATTATCATCTTAAGTGTGGGAATGCATGTGATTGTATATTCATAAAAGATTAATAAGTATGTAGTTAACCACTTCATTTTGACCATATATTTTTGGATGAAACATTATTTACCGATCTAGTTGTGTACTCATCAAGTCTCAAAATGTTTTCTAAAATTTACTTATAAAGCACATATATCAATCAAAGATGATGTATTTTATAATCCCAAAATGAATCCAAACATGATTGAAGAAAGATTGCATAGTGATAGTTACATTAATGTATTTCTTGAAAGCTTCTGTGATAACCATCTTAGATAACATATCCACCATAATGAATTTAATGTTATGTTGTCATCTCATTGTAGGAAAACCAATCATGATATCTGTTGACCAATTTTTGCCTGCAAGCAAAATTGTGGTCACCTTCTTCCCCTGTAGATTAAAGACAATCATTTTTGGGTTGCAAGTCCATTTTCAAGTTCAAGGCCACTAGGTTAAAATATCAGTTCAACAATGGTTGAACCAAACCGTTGAACTAAAAAATGGTTCAAGTCAAAAGTTCAAGTGGCTTGGTTCAAAGTCAAAGGTTCAGCGTGGCATTTCAATGAATGGTTCATCAGCCTTGGTTACAATGGTTCATCAGATTTTATGCCTTATTTGTTCATTAGCGCACTTAGTTGAACTATTGAATCTTTTTTGGTTCAACGGGTTCAGTTCAGGGGCTTGGTTCAAAGCATCAGGCTTGGCCTTGGGAGTTTGGCACGCTTGGTTGAACCTTTAAACTATTGAACCTTTAGGTTCAATAGCTTGGTTCAAAGGTATGCCCCAAGTGTGAGGGAAAGTCAATAGTCAAATTTCCCTTTTCGATGGCAAGCATTTATCTTTTGCCTTACGGAATAATCAGTTCGGTTCAAGCTTATGTTTTAAAAAAAAAATTAATAGTCCCGAATTCCTTCAAATTTTTTTCTCGAAGGAATTTCTTTAGACAAAAAGTCTGAAGGAATTTGGGCACACTTCAAAGCCAAGCTGGGTGGATGAATTCATGCAGACTTTTTGTCTGCAAAAATACAAGCGAAGGCACAGTCAAGCCCAGGGAAATTTAACCCAAGGAAATTGTTTGCGGATAATTTGCCTACGAGGACTTCTGGCTGAGTCTAAGGACTTTTCAAAGGGATAGGTGCTGGGAAAGTTCAAGGATAGAGAAGTGCTCGAGAGGATGCCATATGGACCTGACTGATGTGGCAATGGACTCGATGACATTTTAGCTAGACCTAATGACGTCCCGGTGAATGTTAAGTTTAGCAGAATAGTTTAGCCATTGGTTCTCAAGTGATGATGCTCGAGAAGTCATCAATTTCAAGAGGATGGAATATCCATTGATTTTCAAAGCTCGATGGCTAGTTGAGCATCAAATTTAGTAGAATAAAATGGCCTTTGTTTCCAGCTGAGAAAGTATTATCAAGAGCCAGAAATGTAGTGACCTGCTGAAAGTTCACCCTTGGGGGGCCAACTAAGCTAGAAGAGACAAGAAAGACAAAGACAAAGTGATAGACAAGGAGAGTGACATGGTGCAGAAGTGACAAGGTGGTCCAAGTGGCAAGAGAAGGCAATTTATTGCCTGTTAATCCCCAAATGGTGCAAACAACAAGTAACATGCCCTGTGCATTTAAAAAAGGGGACAAATTTCATCTATTGGTAGAAAAGAGGTGCAGCCCATGCTTCCACATTAAAGATCGAATGCCAAAGTAAAATTTGGTGACTATATATAGCATGGTTCTAGCAGGCTTCTTCTAGAATGATGATAACACAACAGTGTTTTCCTCTTTCCAATGAGACGCGATAGGCCAACTTGTCAAAGAAGCACCAAGTTTCTTTCTCCTTTATTCTATATATTGTAACTTCTCATTTTTGAGAAAGATGGGTTCTTCCACTTTTGCAAAGGTGTAGCCCTGGCAAAATTTCACCTAAATCAAATAAAATGTAGTCTGTTACTTCCATTTGGATAGATGTTTCAGAGTATGTGTTGAGTGTTTGTCTATGTCCAGTCATTGTTTCTTGATGCTCTCATAGGTTCAACACTAGTAGACATGTTATCTACAAGGCACCATTTTTGCAGCTAAAAGGAGAAGAGCTGACATTTGAGAAGACCAAAATAGGAGTTACTTATAGTGTGCATTTCACAACACCTCTGTGATTTTATATCTCTTGTGTTTTCATGAAAGCCTCCCTGCCAGTCTTTTGCAGCCTAGTCCTTCTACCAAATGTGTAGAGTATGTATGCATTTGTCTAATTTCAAGAGTGGATGTGTGAAGGCTGACCTATTTTGGTGCATCACCTCTTTAGGGTAGGTTTGTTTTTTGTGCAATCTCTCTCTCTTTTCATCCCCCCTTTTATGTATGTGTGTGTGTGTGTGTGTGTGTGTGTGTGTGTGTGTGTGTGTGTGTGTGTGTGTGTGTGTGTGTGTGTGTGTGTTGCACTTGCTAGAAATAACATGATGCATCAAAGGGAGCTAGCCCTTATCTAGAGACTCTCTCCTCCAGCTTCACCGGTCCCATAGGTGAGAGGAGAGTTTTCATGTTGTGAGGAGAAGGCAAGAACCTATTTTCCTACCACTGGGTGCACTTTCCTATGTCAACAGTTTTGGCACGCATGGTGGGACCCAATTTGACACTCAATAAAGTTCTAGCACCTAGCATCAACAGTTTTGGCACGCCTGGTGGGACCAACTAGGACAGGTTTTGTCTAGAGAATTGAAGAATTTTGGTGTGTTCTTTAACTGACCAGCCTTTAAAGGCTTCTACATCAAACACCAATGGCGACTCTGAGTTAAATCAACTAGTTAAGTAGTTCTAGTACCATACCATCAAGAAACAACATTTTGATATGTATAATCCCATCGTTCAGAGCCATGGACCCTATTTTCCTTGGCCAGCATGGCTACGATCCTTACCAGCCTTATGTTAATCCTTATTAGTTTTAATATGGCTAGTCTCAGCCCTTTCATGAGTTATATCAGCCTTATGCCCAGTCTTCTCATTATGTTACTACTCCCACTCAACCCAGTCTCTTCACCAATCAACCCATTTTTGCCTTCAAGTGAACATTACTGGGATATGAAAAATATGTAGTAGATCTTGACACCAGAAGGAGATGCAGCCAAGAATTTCTTGATCATGTCATCCATCAAGTGAGAAATGCACTGAATCAGGTTAAGAGGGAATGCAATCCTATTGAAAGAGCCAATTGGCACATGCTTACAAATGAGATGCTGGATGTGAGTGGTTTGATTGCATCTTTGGAAGAGAAGTTGAGTATTTATGAGAGGCAACCTTACCAAGTCTATCAACCTACATACTTTCTACCCTAAGTATCATATCAATCATGCATAGCCCCTGCTGATAAGCCAAGTCAAGCCTGTCAAAGTCCTTTCCCCAATCGTGTGAGGCTAATCTTGAGATGCCCTCTCACATTATGGCCTCATCAACCCCAATGGAGATGCCCAGTTCAAATTTTTTGAGCTAGAATCAAGTGGTTGAGTCATAAAATAACAAGGGGTTGAAAGACATTATCCAAGAGTGTAAGGTACAAGATCAGGTTAGTCCTTTTCAAGTTCCCTCCACCCTTCTCTAGGAGGCTCCTTGCATTTCATGGCAATTTTCATGCACTCCCCATCTCTATGGTGTTTCCCACGAGCCCCAAGAGGTACAAAATGAGGATTATCTGGCTAAGTGGGTGGAGGAATTAGAGGCTAAGATGAGACTATTAGGAGAGAGAGAGATGGAGCTTTTAGACCTTGTAGAGGAGCTGGTGCCAAAAGGCACCCCACCTACACATCCCTAAGAAAACTTTTAGGCCATGCCTTATATAGGTGAGGTGCTGACCAATTAGAAGGAGGAAAATCATTTGATTCTAGTTTAAGGGCTGCCTCCTCTTCCATGTGAGTTTGTTCGTCAGCCTTCCACTTCACCCCTTCTCAAGGAGGAACCTGTCTTGAGGGAAGTAAGTGAAGAGGAGTATGCTCAATTCATGATTGATTAGGGAGACTTCATGAGTGTGGATGAGGAGGAGATCACTTTAGGTGACATGGAGGAGCATGGACAATCTATTGTTCATGCTTTGAATGATTTGTTTGAGGTCATCGAGGTAGGCTACATTATTCTTTAAGGAGGCTATGAGCTGGATAAGAGTGGAGAAGGTAGCATTGGGGTTATAACAAGCATACAAAGAGGCTGTAGTTTTTTAAATTTACCCCTTCAAGGGGTTAGTGAATTTGAAGATATCTTCTTTGAAATCACCAAAGAAGATGGCCATACCATGGAACCCGAGCATGAGGTAGAGGAGAGCAAGCCATTCAAGGGTGCGTATCAAGGAGCTTATGGTGATGAGCTGACAGCAATCAATTTCTTGATGGGAAACACTAGCTTGAAGAACCAACAAGAGGCAAGCTTCCAAGAACAAACAAAATATGTATATGTTGGGAGCATGTTTGAATCTCCACTCAGATTCCAACCAAAGTAGGTGACAGGAAAGAAGAGTGAGTCACCAAATCTCCTTTTCATTCAGCTACTTGCTTGGCACTATAAGTCCTTTCACCAAGAAGGGGACTTGAGATTTTTTCCCTTTGATCTAGGAGGGAGGTGAACATTCTTGGTTAGCTATACATAGTAGTTTGCTTTTAGTTTCTTTTCTTGTTTTCCCTAAGTGCAGTTACACAGGTATTTTTTTTAGCCTTGTGTGTTTCCCTTTGCATGTGGGGTAAAGCTTCAGGTTTGATTCTCAAATCTTTCAGACTATTGATAATTCTTTGATCACTACATTTGACTCTATGCCCAATGGATTTTAAGGCACCTGGTTCTAAGCATAGTAGGCATGCTTCCCCTGTGAGTCACCATTTGTTGACCAATTTTTGCCCACAGGCAAAATTGTGGTCATCATCTTCCCCTACAAATTAAAGCCAATCATTTTTAGGTTGCAAGTCCATTTTCAAGTTCAAGGCCACTGAGTTAAAATCTTGGTTCAATAATGGTTGAACCAAACTGTTGAACCAAAAAATGGTTCAATGGGCTTGGTTCAAGTCAAAAGTTTAAGTGGCTTGGTTCAAAGTCAAAGGTTCAGCGTGGCATTTCAATGAATGGTTCATTGGATTTTATGCCTTATTTGTTCATCAGTGCACTTAGTTGAACCATTGAACCTTTTTTGGTTTAACGAGTTCAGTTTAGCGGCTTGGTTCAAAGCGTCAGGCTTGGCCTTGGGAATTTGGCGTGCTTGGTTGAACCTTTAAACCATTGAACCTTTTAGTTCAACAACCTAGTTCAAAGGTATGCCCCAAGTGTGAGGTATAGTCAACAGTCAAATTGCCCTTTCGAAGGGCAAGCATTTATCTTTTGCCTTATGGAATAATCAGTTTGGTTCAAGCTTATGTTTTTCTTAAAAATTAACTGTCCCAAATTCCTTCAGACTTTTTGCCCAAAGGAATTCCTTCAGACAAAAATTCTGAAGGAATTCAGGCACACTTCAAAGCCAAGCCAGGCAAACAAATTCTCGTAGACTTTTTGTCTACAAAAATACAAGCAAAGGCACAGTCAAGCCCAGGGAAATTTAACCCAAGGAAATTGTTTGCAGATAATTTGCTGATGGGGACTTCCGACTGAGTCCAAGGAATTTTCAAAGGGACAGGTGTTGAGAAAATTCAAGGATAGATAAGTGCCCGAGAGGATGCCACGTGGACCTAACTGACATGGTAATGGACCTGATGACATTTTAGCTAGACCCGATGACGTCCCAGTGGATGTCAAGTTTAACAGAATGGTTTAGCTATTGGTTCTCAAGCGATGACACTTGAGAAGCCATAAATTTAAAGAGGATGTAATATCTATTGATTTTCAAAGCTTGATGGCCAATTGAGTGTCAAGTTTATTGGAATAAAAAGGCTTTTGTTTCTAGCTGAGAAAGCATTATCAAGAGCCAAAAATGTAGTGACTTGCTGAAAGTTCACCCTGGGGGGCCAACTAAGCTAGAAGAGACAAGAAAGACAAAGACAAATTGAAAAAGTGACAGATAAGGAGAGTGACATGGTACAGAAGTGACAAGGTGGTCCAAGTGGAAAGAGAAGGCAATTTATTGCCTGTTAATCCCCAAATGGCACAAATAGCAAGTAGCATGGCCTGTGCATTTAAAAAAGGGGACAAATTTCATCTGTTGGCAGAAAAGAGCCACAACCCATGCTTCCACATTAAAGATCGAATGTCAAAGTCAAATTTGGTGACTATATACAGCATGGTTCCAGCAGGCTTCTTCTAGAATGATGACAACACAACAATGTTTTCCTCTTTCCAATGTGTTAGGGTGTGGAGCTAAAAGCTTCACCAAAGAGCATACATTATCAGTTTCAGGTCTACACAGACACCGGCGTTGGTCAGGAGTGATCGACGTCAGCAAGGTGCAGTTGCAGGCGCTGACGTCGGCAGTGGGTCAGCCGACGGCGGTCATAGGCGAGCAGCAGGAACCGACGTCGGTTACTTGTGCGTCCAGAAAGCTATTTTTGAGGACATAAGTGAGTGTTTGCATGATGAGTTTGAGTTGTAGTCTTAAGCTCACGTCTCTATTATTAGCAATACTATTTTTAGAGCCCTTGTTCAAGTGGCTTAACTGTTTGTTGGAAGTGCATGCTCAAGTCTCCTAATTCTATATGTAGAATTAGATCTTCCTAGCTTATTGTAGTCAGTAGTGGATTATTGTAGTAATTCATTATATGTGAAGAACAGTACAGAATTGAATCAATCCAGGCTTGTTGGAGTTGATTGTTCTTGAGAGAAAGAGCTCTTGAGAAATAGAGATCTAGTGAGAGATCTATACATCTAGGAGAGGTGTGAAAGAAAGAAGTTTTTTCAATTGTATTCCTTTTGTAAAGAGTTTGTTAATACAAGTTTTCAGGGTGGTTTCTTGTATCTCTTGTTCTTGCTATTATCTCATTCTAATTACTTGTCTATCTGATTTAATTTCGCATTTATTGCTTTCACAAGTGTAATCTATTATTGGTTGATCCCCAACAAGTGGTATCAGAGCCTTGGTTGTAGGTTTAGAGCTTGATATCCATCAAGTGGTATCAGAGCTCAGGTTCACTAACAGGTGGTTTAGATCTGTGTAGTGTGTATTGATTATAGGTTCTCACAGGAATTTCTGCAGGGATTTCTGTTTGAGTGGGAGAAGCAATGGCAGATGAAAGTAAACTTAGAATGGAAAAGTTTAATGGCAAAAATTATCAACACTGGAGAATGCAGATAGAGGATTATCTGTATCAAAAATATCTCTACTTACCATTAGGTGGGGTTGCAAAGAAGCCCAAAGACATGGAGGATGAAGAATGGGAAGTTCTTAATAGAAAGGCTCTGGGGTCTATAAGACTGAGTCTAGCATCCACTGTGATATCCAATTTATCACAAGCAAAGTCTATGGTAGAGTTGATGACTACGTTAGCAAATTTGTATGAAAAACCCTCAGCTTCTAATAAGGTATATCTTATGAAGCAGTTATTTAATTTGCATATGAATGAAGGTGGATCTATTTCTACTCATTTGAATGATTTCAATGGAATTGTGAATCAATTAAGTTTAGTGAATATAGTGTTTGATGATGAAATAAAAGATCTTTTAATATTATGTTCTTTGCCTGAAAGCTGGCATGGCTTAGTAATGGCAGTAAGTAATACTGCATCTGCATCAAATATTTTGAAAGTAGAGGATGTTGTTAGTGTTATCTTGAATGAGGAAATACGCAGGAAAAACACAAAAGAGACATCTGGGAATGCTTTAAGTTTTGAGAGCAGGGGGAGGCAGAAAGAGAAGAGCAAGAAAGGTAGATCAAGATCCAAATCTAAGGGGAAAGGTAGATCTAAATCTAGAAATGGCAGAAGGTCACATGCTAGAATTGTGAAAAGATGAGGTACATAAGCAGAGATTATTGGTCAAAGCCTAAGGAGGACAATTAGCATGAAGGAAAGGAAGAAGCTAAGGTTGCAGGTATTGCACAAGATGCTTTAATTTTATCTCTGCATAATAATATAGAATCTTGGGTATTAGATTTTGGTGCATCTTTTCATGCTACCCCTAACAGGGAATATTTTAGTGACTATATCCATGGAGATTTTGGAATAGTGTATCTAGGGGATGATGAGCCCTGTAAAATAATTGGCAAAGGTAAAGTGCAGCTGAAGATGCAGAATAGCAACACATGGGTGTTGAGAGATGTGATGCATGTTCCTAGCTTGAAGAGAAATTTGATTTCTGCAGGAAAGTTAGGGGATGAGGGTTGTATAGTAACTCTCACAGCAAAATCTTGGAAGGTGACCAAGGGTGCACTTGTTATGGCCAGAGGTAAGAGAGAAGGTACTCTCTATTTATGTAATTGTGTTACTAACAAATCTCCTTCTATATTATCTACTTCAGATGTGGATGCTAAATTGTGGCACTCAAGGCTTGGCCACATGAGTGAGAAGGGGATGTCAATTCTTAAGTCCAAAGGTATGATTTCAGATTTAAAAGGCATAGATCTAGAGTTTTGTGAGCACTGTGTATTTGGAAAATAGAAAAGGGTTAGTTTTCTCAAGACTGGGTCTACTAAGAAGAGGCATAAGTTATAGCTTGTTCACATAGACGTGTGGGGACCGGCTCAGGTTGCTTCCATTAGAGGATCATAGTACTATGTATCTTTCATAGATGATGCTACAAGGAAGGTATGGATCTATTGTATTAGAAGAAAATCTGATGTATTTGAGACTTTTAAGATTTGGAAAGCTATGGTTGAGAATGAAACAGGTAAGAGATTAAAGTGCCTGAGATCTGACAATGGTGGTGAGTTCTGCAGTCATAAGTTTAGATATTATTGTTATATGCATGGAATCCATAGGCAAAGGATGGTTCCAAGGACACCTCAGTAGAATGGAATTGCTGAAAATATGAACATGACAATAATGGAGCATGCAAGATGTATGAGATTGCATGCCAATTTGCCCTTACAGTTTTGGGCACAAGCTGTTGTCACTGCAGTATACCTGATTAACAGAGGACCCTCTATAGCTGTAGATGGTGGTATTCCAGAAGAGGCATGGACAGGTAAAAAGGTTGATCTCTCATATCTCAAAGTTTTTGGTTGTGAAGCCTTTGTGCACATAGATAAAGAAAATAGAAAGAAGCTTGATGCTAAGTCTATGAGGTGCACATTTATTGGCTATGGCTCAGATGATTTTGGTTATAGATTGTGGAATCTAGAAACTAACAAGGTAATTAGGAGCCGTGATGTTGTTTTCAATGAAAGAGTGATGTATTGTGATCAGCTAAGGAAGCTGAATCAATCTGAGCAGAGCAATGGTGAATTGGATGAGGTGAAAGTCCAAGATGAGCTCGCTGGAAAAATAAATAATCACTTGCAAAAAAAAATAGAGACCGATGTCGGTAGGTTAGGAACCGGCGTCAGTAGTACAAAAACTAGCGTCAGTCGTACAGAGACTGACGTCGGCAGGATAGGCACCGAGGTCGGTTAGGCAGAACCGATGTCAGCCAGTAACAGGTCTAGAGGTGACCGAGGTCGGTCACTGTCAGAGAATTTGGGTGGATACCATGTTGTGAACGAGTCTCAGACACCCATTAGGAGGTCAGAAAGGGTGAGTAAGCCTCCAATTAGATATTCTCCTTCTTTATTTTATTTATTGCTAACTGATGGTGGAGAACCAGAGAGTTTTGAAGAAGCAATACAGGTGGAGTCCAAGAGTTAGTGGGAGTGTGGCATGGTTGAGGAGTTGGAGTCCTTAAGAGAGAACCAAACATGGGATTTGGTTGAATTGCCAGCTAGTAAGAGAACACTCAAGAACAGATGGACCTACAGGTTGAAAGAAGGTGAGAATGGACAGATGAGATATAAGGCCAGATTGGTGGTAAAAGGATTTGCACAAAATCCAGGTATTGACTTTGGTGAGATTTTTTCTTCTATTGTTAAAATGACTTCTATAAGGGTTGTATTGTATTTGGTTGCTTTTGAGGATTTGCATCTTGAGTAGCTAGATGTTAAGACAACATTTCTTCATGGAGACTTGGATGAGGAAATTTATATGGAACAGCCAGAAGGATTCGAGGTCAAAGGTAAGGAGAAGTTTGTGTGCAGATTGAAGAAAAGCTTGTATGGCCTCAAGCAAGCTCCTAGGAAATGGTATTTAAAATTTGACAGGTTTATGACTGAGCATGGCTACAGTAGGTGTCAATCTGACCATTGCGTGTATTTCAAGAGATTTGATAACAGTAGATATATTATTCTATTGTTGTATGTAGATGATATGTTGGTTGCAGGATCTCACATGTAGGATATCTCTGAGCTTAAAGTGAAATTAGCTCAAACGTTTGCTATGAAGGATTTGGGAGCAACAAAGAAAATCCTTGGCATGAACATTAAGAGAGACAGGAAAAATCATAGGTTGATATTGTCTCAAGAAGATTATGTGGACAAGGTGTTGAAACGGTTCAATATGCAGGATGTTAAACTAGTAAGCACACCTTTAGCTAGACATTTTAAGTTGTGTAAAGAACAATGTCCTAATTCATATGATGAGGTAGAGTACATGAGTAAGGTTCCATATTCTTTCACAGTAGGGAGTTTGATGTATGCAATGGTGTGTACTAGACTGGATATTGCCCAAGTAGTGGGAGTGGTAAGTAAGTATATGGCCAATCCAAGTAAGGGACATTGAAAAGCAGTTCAGTGGATCCTTAGATATCTGAGAGGAACTAGCAGTAAGCACTTGTGCTATGGAGGTTCAGATACTTCTCTACATGGCTATGTAGATTCAGATATGGCAGGAGATTTGGATGGCAGGAGGAGTACTACAGGTTATGTTTTCACTATAGGTGGAATGATGGTTAGCTGGATATCGAAGTTGCAGAAGGTTGTTGCCTTGTCAACTACAGAAGCAGAGTATATTGCAGCCACAGAGGCTAGCAAAGAGATGATATGGATGACACGGTTCATGGATGAGCTTGGTAGAGAGCATAAGAGTTGCAGATTGTATAGTGACAGTCAGAGTGTAATCCATTTGGCTAAGAATTCAGCCTTTCATTCAAGAACAAAGCACATACAGCTAAGGTATCACTTCATACGATAGGTATTGGAAGATGGTGAGTTGAAGCTAGAGAAGATCTATACAGATAGGAATCCTGCTGATATGTTAACCAAGCCAGTCACAAAAGAGAAGTTGAATATTCATTCAACTTCTATTGGTCTTCATGATTGAGTTGAAGATGGAGGAGCTAGAAGATGTTGCTATACAGGTATTAGTGTAGCTATTTATCTCCAAGTGGGAGATTGTTAGGGTGTGGAGCTAAAAGCTTCACTAAGGAGCATACATTATCAGTTTTGGGTCTACACAGACACTGGCATCGGTCAGGAGCGACCGACATCGGCAAGGTGCAGTTGCAAAGGCGTCGATGTCGGCAGTGGGTCGGCCGATGGTAGTCATAGGCGAGCAGTAGGAACTGACATCGGTTATCTGTGCATCCAAAAAGCTATTTTCGAGGACATAAGCAAGTGTTTGCATGATGAGTTTGAGTTGTACTCTTAAGCTCGCATCTCTATTATTAGCAATACTATTTTTAGAGCCCTTGTTCAAGTGGCTTAATTGTTTGTTGGAAGTGCATGCTCAAGTCTCCTAATTCTATATGTAGAATTAGATCTTCCTAGCTTATTGTAGTCAGTAGTGGATTATTGTAGTATTTCATTATATGTGAAGAACAGTACAGAATTGAATCAATCTAGGCTTGTTGGAGTTGATTGTTCTTGAGAGAGAGAGCTCTTGAGGAATAGAGATCTAGTGAGAGATCTATACATCTAGGAGAGGTGTGGAAGAAAGAAGTTTCTTCAATTGTATTCCTTTTGTAAAGAGTTTGTTAATACAAGTTTTCAGGGTGGTTTCTTTTATCTCTTGTTCTTGCTATTATCTCATTCTAATTACTTGTCTATCTGATTTAATTCTGCATTTATTGCTTTCACAAGTGTAATCTATTGTTGGTTGATCCCCAACACAATGGGATGTGACTGGCCAACTTGTCAATGAAGCACCAAGTTTCTCTCTCCTTTATTCTATATATTGTAACTTCTCAATTTTGAGAAAGATGGGTTCTTCCACTTTTGCAAAGGCACAACCCTAACAAAATTTCACCTAAATCAAATAAAATGTAGTCTGTTACCTCCATTTGGATAGATGTTTTAGAGTATGCCTTGAGTGTTTGTCTGTGTCTAGTCATTGTTTCTTGATGCTCTCACAGGTTCAACACTAGTAGACCTGTTATCTACAAGGTGCCATTTCTGTAGTTGAAAGGAGAAGAGCTGACATTTGAGAAGACTAGAATAGGAGTTACTTACAGTGTGCATTTCACAGCACCTCAGTGATTTTTTATCTCCTGTGTTTTCATGAAAGCCTCCTTGCCAGTCTTTTGCAGCCTGGTCCTTCTGCCAAATGTGTAGAGTATGTATGCATTTGTCTAATTTCAATATTGGATGTGTGAAGGCTGACCTATTTTGGTGCATAACCTCTTTAGAGTAGGTTTGTTTTTCCTGCAATCTCTCTCTCTTTTCATCCCCCCCTCATATATATATATATATATATATATATATATATATATATATATATATATATATATATATATATATATATATATATCTATGTGTGTGTGTGTGTGTGTGTGTGTTTTGCACTTGTTGGATACAACATGATGCATCAAAGGGAGCTAGCCCTTATCTAGATACTCTCTCCTCTAGCTTCGCTAGTCCCATAGGTGAGAGGAGAGTTTCCATGTTGTGAGGAGAAGGCAGGAACCTATTTTCCTGCCACTGGGTGCACTTTCCTGTGTCAACAATATCCATGCTAATTGATTCCCATAGTATGGATGAAAATAATATAGGTGTGTAAAGTCCTAGCTTCTTATTCATGGGCTTGGTAATATAACAAGGAATGTAAGACTCGATGTGGAATTCCATGTATGTGCACATGTGCAGTCAATAAAAGTGTGACTATAATTCATATAGAGTATTTTTCATGTTAAAGTGTCATGAGGTTTTTATGTAGTGCACCTCCTAGATGAGTCATTGGTGAGGTGTGACATTAAGAACATAGAGATGCCCAAGCTTGTAGATAAACTATTTAGAAAAATAAAACTCTTGAACGTGTTTACCTTATGCTAGACTAGTGTAAGTTAATGTGAAGTCTTGGTCAATTGAGTAGAGAGGTACCTATTATATGAAGTTGTGGCCATACGTGTCCAACACTATGATGAGTTTATGAACTAGTGGTTGGCTAAGGTAATCTATTTCCTTATTATCCTCCACTTTATTATTCTTGATCATGAAATATAAATACTATAGATAAGTCATCTAGTTACACTTATCCATCTTGTCTTACATCTATAGGAATTGAAGTGGCTTATCATTTGAATGAAAAACTATATCCTTCCATAGAATTTAGTGATGTCATTGATTGATTTATTTTACAATAACATACAATTATTTATCATATGTGGAGTACCTTTTCACTATGTTACTGAATGTCTCTCAGTGGTATGTGACTATATGTCTATGCTACATGAGCACTTAAATGAGCGTGTATTAAAACACATTAGTGTGAATTTAAAATAAATTCATAATGTTAGGCATTGTGAGAATAGGTAATATGCATAGGTAGTGATTAAGTTGCTCAAAAGTGTTTTATTGTGTATGAGTCTAATCAAACATGGATTTTACGCATGTTATCTAGTTAAGAGCCTAATATATGTGAAATAAAATATTAACATAGGTTCCTAATTAAATATAACATGTTAAGGATGAGGATAGTTAAGTTTTTTAATATTATGTAGGATGGTACAGAGAATTCATAACTAACAGAGACATGGCAAAGATGAATTATAGTACGATAGATAGGAACTAAGATTAAACTAGATTTGTCTTAAGGTATATAGAGCATTCATATTAATTTTAGATAATATTAAACCAAACATTAAGTATGATAACAAAGATAATAAATAACATAAGAAATATGATAGGTAATCTTAACCAGAAAGTCTATATTGATCTCAATAAAAGGGTCATCATCTTCTTCATACAAACATACATATTTATAGTCGCTATTGTTCCTAAATCATTGGTGCTGAAGAGAGGAGACTATTCATCTTATATTCCTTTACAACTCATGGAGTATAGGACAAAATACTTATAGTTGACAATTTCATACATAATGCATGAATATTCAAAGAATATTCTATGCAACTTTACTTATCTATTTTCTTCTCTGAAAACTTTCCTAAACTTAAAATGATGTCTCATCTTGAGACAATGTCATAGGTTCATCTGAATGTGTACTAAGGGTAGAAGCTAAAAATTTGGGTAGATTAGCAAGAGTCATAGTAATCGCTCAAGGCACTGTTTTTAGTTTTCACCTCTTGTGTACTACTTAGCCACCTTTTTAGGTTTTCAATTAAGTATAATACAAACCTACCACCCTTTTGAGTTTTCAATAGGTTAGTGTAACTAGGTGGCTACCCTTTATGGGTTTTTAACCATCTTAGGCCCACTTGTCTCACTAATCATCCCCAATACAAAAAAATTGATAAAAAATTTACAAAACTTTTTAAAAAATTATGTATTATGTAGTACTCAACTAGAAAGAGGTGGAATTAATAAGTAAATAGGCTAGCTAGTAGGATCCTTGGGCCTAGACTAAGTAACCATGAGCTATGTGAGCTCTTACTAGAGTTTTGATGGTGATTTGTATTGAGGGACTTTGAGGATCGAAGCCACCTCACTATAGAATGGAGCCAGTCAGATTTGAATGCATCCCAATCAAGCATCACTTATTAAACCATATGAACCAGGATGCACATTGGTGCATAACACTTAATTAGTTATTTTAGTTCTAAGTCCTCAATGGTACTCATTCTACCTTTATATTTTTAACCTTGAATTGAATTTTTGTACTGAGCTACTCTAACTTTTTTTGTGTTATTCTACTTGAAGGCTTACAAATGTGTTTTAACTTAGGTATTGATGCTAACTAATGATTCAGTCACACACATTATTCTTGAAATTAAAAGATTAATAAAGAGTAATGCCAATTTTATCATTCAAATTAGTCTAGATTTACATTATTGTGATGGCCATGGAAGCTATGATGAAGTTTACCTAGAGATGGAAAGTGAATTATCAAGCTGCTCTTTCTAGTTCAATAGGCTGCATATGAGATGATGAGCTTAAAGGAATACAATTTCAATCATGGATTGATACTCCTCTAATAGAGTTATTAAATTAATGCCATCAATCTTCAAACAATGACCCAAGATGCCAATTAAGTGAAGTTATTATGTTGTGCACCAATCCTTTGTAAGCTATAAGGCCAAGGTTTTGATCCTGTTGTAGTTTAACATCACTTGGTCCCCAATTATTTAAGAGGCCAAGTCTAGGAAAGTATCTAAAATTATCTCCACCACTTCTTGAAGATGACCCCTAAGATCCACATTCTCTACCCCTATCTGATCCCACTCTTGTTCTAGGGAGGCAGATTTTTGTGTAATGGATTATTGGAAAGTTGAGGCACCCTCTAACTACTTCTTCAAAGGTAACCAAGAGACATCAAGTAAGGCTTCATACTTGATTAAGAGTGTTGCCAATGTGCTTAGTGAGGCTGGAGGGTCAGGATGTGGCATAATAACTAGAGGAAGTGAAAAAGTAGTGCATTAAGTAATGACTAGAGGGACATCCCAAAGCTAAACACTTCCTAGTGGCATCTAGGATCCTGCCTAAGTTATGGGTTGTGATTGATGCTATGATATGGCCTCTACTATTAGATTATCTTGTTTTAAAATGTCTTCATCCATCTTCTATTTGACCTCTTTTTCTTGTTTCTTCTTCTTGTCTTCTTCATCCTTCTTTTTCTCCTCTTCTTATTGCTTCTTCTTCTTTTCTTCTTCCTCTCAATTCTTGTCCTCTTCCTCTTTATTTCTCTTCTCTTCCTATTATTTCTTCTTTTTCTCTTATGATTATTCTTTCTCTTTTCTTATTCTTCTTTCTACTTTTTCTCTTGTTCTTCTTTCTTCCTCTATTCTTCTTCTTCTCTCTTCTCTCTTCCTCTTCTCTTGTTTTTATGTAGCTTGGGCCTATGCTCAAGCTTATGCTTGTGCATATACTTGCTACTACCATAGGGATTAATCATTTTCCTCCTTATTCCTAGCAACTTCCTCTACCTACTACTACACTTGGTTTATTGTCTTATTTTTGTTTTTCTATTTTTTCTCCTCTTGTGCTTGTTGTGCTATGGCAGCTACTTCTTGGGCCTACCTAGTGATCTCCTGGGCCTTTTGTGTGTCTACCTCTACATCCTTAGAATTTTGTGAGGCTTCATCTTATTCATCTTGATATGTTTATTGATATTACTATTATTCTTTATTTCTCTTCTTTTCTTCTTTCCTAAACTATCATTCAACTATGCAAGTGGCTTCCTCCCTAGTAGCATATTGTTCCTCTGATGTTGTTTTCTCTTATGTAATTTCCTCAACCTATTATTTCTATGGTGATGGTGGGGAATCCTCTAGTTTCACCTTTAAACTTGGAACCTATTGCTTCTTTCTACCAATTATGACCAGTCTATGTCATGGTGGTGGTGCAGAAGATTCAAGAGTAGGTTGTGTTTCCTACATAGGAGCTGGCTGACCAAATGTGCATTCCTTCAAGGTAGGAGAGACTCTTTCCTCCAACCATGTTCTAGGTCTATGCATAAGTTTTTATAGTATAATCTTTGGTAGAGATACAAATATGACATTAGGTAAAGATTTTGGAGCATTCAAAGCCTAGAAGAAGTCCATTCTACATTGAATTTACTCCATCTCTTCTCAAATTGTGTCGATAATTATATAAGGTAGGTAAATTGGGAGTTATACCCATAACTTAGGTGGAACCTACTTCTTGATTATAACTATGCGTACCACCTTATGGAACAAGAACTCCTTATCCTCTTCCTTCTCATAGTAGTCTCTAGCCATGCCTACCAATATGACCTGGTAGACATCTTATGCATCAATACCCATATCTAAGAGGTCATATGAGCCAACTATCTATGGAACCTTTGGATCATCCTTTCATGTTGTCTTTCTATGTGTTGTTCACTTTGGGGGAGGGTACACCAAATGCAGATATAATTTATGCTTCACCTTCTAATACTACAAGCTTGATACCAACTTTAGTTATTGTGTAGTAGGAATATTTGTGCTTCAAAGTATAGATTGTAAAGGAGTTTCTCATCTAGATGCGTACTCTTTTTATCAGGTCACTTTGGCCTACACCATATCCATTATGATGAATAATGGGAGTGGTTTGCATGGTGAGCATGAAAACTCATAAATTGTGATGAAAACTCCCTTGGGCAAATGAGTGACTATGGCATGTTGACCCAGGTACTAAAAGACATCAAGGGGTACTCTAAGGTGTGTAGTAATGAGGTCCAAGCACTCCTCCCACCAAGATTTTAAATTACCCTCATATGCAAGGGATCCACATTCCTACATTTATATTATATTATGAAACTACTACACTAGATAGTAATCCATATCTAGGTATACTTATCCTTCAAGTGATTTTCAATGCATGAAGCAAAGCATAAAGATCAAAAATTGATACTAGATTGTCTGCTTAAGATTGGTGTGGCACTTTTCAATATTTGTATCAATTATTAGATGAAGTACTCAAGCCAATTGAATTCTTCATTCTAGTGGATCATCTTATGAGTGATGTCCATAACTCCATTAGGTGTTTGATTAGAAGACTTGGTCATCTACCAAAATATTCTTATGATGCACTAAATGAGAATGCACACTAGTTAATTAGGGATTTTATCAATATTAATCCCCTAGTTTTGTTGCATATATAAGTCTTAAACTTCTTTCAAGATGGGAGGCATTTTGATTTTATATGGCAATAAAGAATCTCCACAAGTAGGCATGCCCAAGGCTTGAGCCATGGCTTGTGTATTGATTAAAATTTTCTCATCTAGACCTAAATAGATTATTCCCTCATTATATCACCTAAGTAGTAATTGGCCTATCTCTACTAGGTTGCCAAATGTTAACATCCATAACAAGCACTTAACGTCTATGACCTAAAAGTGGTGGAGAGCTACAAGAGTGAGTGGTTACATAGTGTCAATAGGACCAAGCTGAAATAGCTTATGTTTGGATTCATAGAGGTACTATAATGGCTCTTGATGACTTTAATTGGCTTGTTAAAGTGCCATGTCAACACCCATGGCTTCCTTTTTTGCTTTAAATATGGGTCAGACTAGCTACATGGTATCCATGATTGTGTAAGAGGAAATTTGAATGCTCTATGTAATTAAAATAGTTTAGCTCTTGATAACTAAAGCTTGTGAAAGTATGATAAGGATGAAATGCAACTTGGTGTTTTAATTTAACCTTTATATATTTGGAACCTCTTAGATTTCACATCCAGGCCATGCTTAGTTTTTTATTCATCTTGAATGCATTGGTAGATGTTGAAAATCTACATCTGATTTAGCCATTAAAGTAGTTAGTCATTGGTGCATGTGTGGAGTTATGCCATTATGTTCTTTGGTATTTGTACGAGGTGTATGAGTAGTTGATATTGAATAACCATCAAATTTTTAAATATTTCATCAATCGACACTTGGCTCTCGCATTTACCTCTAGTGGATGATCATTATTTGATGGATATCCTATGGATGGGACATTTTGGCATCTTTTTTAGAGTTAATGTTTTTTAGTTGCTCCTCTTTGACTTTTTTAGTGGTACACATGGATCCTCTTACGCATGTCTGGTAAATGCAATTCTTGGTCTTTGTACTTCATGAATGTTATTACTGAGATCATCTAAAAATAAATAAAACATAAAAACAAACACACATGCAAAAAAATTTGCAAAATAGGGAAATCCCATCCACATGGTGCTACTCAACACCCACTTAATTTGTAGAATAAGATCAATAGACTATTAGTATTAGGGCTTAATCCTACAACCATTTAACCACCTTGGTAAGATGGTTCTTTGAAGATAACTTAAAACCTTTGTTCCTTAATGACTTAGGTTATGTATAATGTAGGGCCCTTTCGATCTTATTTATAGTTTTCCTAAGAATGCTCTAAACTAGCTATCATAAAGTAAAATTGGTTGATCTTTATGAAACTCTTTATGGTGCAAGTTCTTATCATGCCAAGATTTTTGGCTTTGCTTATGAACTTCTTACATCCATGTTTCTCTACTTATAAACTCATCTATATGATTTAGTTCCAAGAGTTTATTAGTAAGAGAATCCTAATCTCTAAGTTGCATGACCATGGTAATGTATAGGCTAGGTACTAGATATTCCATCAACATGACTGCTTCTAGACAATACACCAACTAAAATGGCATAAATCCTATATCTATTTTATAATGTGTGTGATATGATCATAAGATGGTATGAATGTGATCTTCCTAGTCATCTCACATGACATCATAGATTTTTGTAAGCATTTTACCCAATACCTTATTGGAGGATTCAACTTGGCCATTAGCCTGTGGATGATAGGCAATACGTTTAATGAAGGAAGATCATAAAATATTAAGTTAAGGCCTTAATGGTGTTGTTTTAAAAGTGCATTCCTATATTTCTAACTATATTTATAAGGCATCTAAACCTAGTAATGATATTTTCATATAAGAACTTTGTTACATCCTTAAAACTATAGCTAGGTGTGGTAGCAACTTCAACCTACTTAGTAAAATAATTTGTCACAGTAACGACGTACCTTGATTTGTTGTGCTTTCTTGGTGGGTTCCCATTATTTAAAAGGCTATTATACTCACATGGGATACAAAAAAATCTCATCTTTATGGAATGGTTTACCCATTTATTAGCAAACATCGTAGTGTTGCACAACTCTGTGTGCATCTTAGAAATTTTTTTGCCACCATAGTCCACTCTATAGAATCTTTATAGTTGTAACCTATCCTATGAAATGTCCTCCTATGACTCCTTGATTAGATTTCTCTAAGAGTTTATGTCATTCATGTTCAAGGACAACCATATGCAAGACTTCATCCTTTCCCAAATGGTATAGAAGTCCATTAATTATGGTAAATAGTAGTGATCTATTCATAAACTACTCTTTATCCCACTCCTAAAAGTGTGTAGGGAAGATTTATTGCCCAAGGAAGTTATAAATGGCCTCAAAAAACTTAGGAATCAAAGAGACTCAAGAAAGATGGGCATTAGGAGAGTCTTCTTGCAATTCTTTTGGCTCTTCCCCATTTTGTCTATGATTAAGGTGGTCTGGTCTTATATTCTCCCTTCTTAGCTTGACATTTATCTAGAATTGAAATTCTCAGAACAACATCAACCATAGAGAGATTCATCCTCTTAGAATCAGTTTATTAACCATATATTTTAGGGCTTGATGGTTAGTGAAGACTTCAAATGGTGTTTCAAGTAGATAATGCCAATTTTTTAAAAGTGTGAACATGATGCCCAGTGCTTCTCACTAAGTAGTTAGATAGTTTTTCTCTGTGTCAAATAGTTTTTGGATAGTAAAGTAGATAGGATGGTCAAATGCATCATCTCTAGGTTGCATAAGTATAGTACCAACTTCTATGCCCAAATCATCTACATGTACATGGAAAGGATTATTCCAATCTAGAAAAAAACTAGTATAGGTGTAGTAACCAACCACTATTTTAGCTCAATAAAATCTACTTGACATTATGAGGTCTAGATAAATTTTACATTTTTGCATAGTAAAGTTTCCAATAGAGATGAAATAGATGCATAAACTTTGATAAATTTTTGGTAGTAGCCTATATATCTAAGAAAAGAGTGCACTTAAGTGGAACTAACAGGTGGAGGCATATATGATTTTTACCTAATCTACCAAAATACCTTCACTACATACTACATGTCCAAGAAAAAATCTAAATGGTGTAAAAATAATCATTTATTCAAATTCAAGGCAATGCATAGGACTTGACATCATTCCAAAATTAAATGCATCTTAGAAAAATGCTCTTTGAATAGGGAAAAGACTGCCCAATCATCAAGATAAACTTCTAGGAAGTCATGAATGAAATCCTTGAATGTTATAACCACTATGCAAAAGAATATTGTAGGTGCATTATTAAGGCCAAAAGGCATGACCTTGTATGCAAAAGAACCCCATTCTATTGTAAAAGTTATTTTGGATCTATCCTCTTTTAAGATCAAAATTTGATGATATCCACTGAACCCATCCATGAAAGAATGTACTTTGTGTCTTGTGATAGACTCTAAAACTTTTTCTATGAAATGTATTATAAATGGATCATTTATGTAGGCATCATTTAGAATTCAGTAGTCACCATGTAATTATATTTCTCCTATTTTCTTGGGTTGAAGTACCATGAGGCTTACCCAATTATCTTTTTCTATTAGATAGATTATGCTTGCATCCTACATTCTATCCAATTTAGCCTTTACTTTCAGCTTCATATTTAGATTAAGCTTATATGGCTACTTCTTCACTACCTGTATGCACTCCTTCAATTCATTTTTCATATTTCCAAGAGATGGTTTGAATCCTCAAAATTCTAAGAATTTGGTGGGAAAGACATCTTGGTAATCCCTCAAGAGTTGTAGAGATTCCATAATTTTAGTTTCCATTCAATAATCATCTATGCTTGCCTATTTTGGAACCTCCTTGATTCTAATGTTAGTGACATGCTTCTTCATAGGCTATTGATAAAAATTGCATTTTTTTATCATCCATAGATTATTGTATAATCCTTTACCTATCTTTTTTGGCAATTCAAATGTTTCACAACTTATCTTCCTCAGCCAGTGCTACAGCAGTGTCCTTGAGTGGTTTTACAGGTCACTCAAGCTCAAATAAATCATTCAATTCTAGGTCACCATCAAAATTTGAATCTTCACTATCCTATGCCTTATCTTGTATGTGGTGGCATGGATATGTCAGATCTTATTCTTCCTTCTTAGCCACTTTGTACCTTTGTAATGTTTCCTAAATATTAAAGGCTATGTTTTTCTATGTAGTAGATTCTGTTATGGTGCTCAAGTATTATGTGTACCCATGGAACAAAAAATACTTGAGTTTATACAATGCATTATGTACTAATGAATTTTCATCTTTGAACACAAAGGTTTGTATAAAATCACTCTACACTTTTACCCAATTCTTAGTTTCCCTTCTACATTCTTGGTGCATGTACCATGTTACTAGTAGTAGAATAAGTGTATAATGGAAGATGTGGACCCAATATTTTAGTGTGACACATTCCTCATTCAAGACTTTAACACACTTATGTACATGAATTTTGGGGCACTCACCTTATCAAAATAATGGCCAAATGGTGTAGATGAACTGTGGTAGTTAAAACCTACTGATTATGAGCTCATAAGCATCATCCCATTCAGTATGGTCATTACAATGAGTTTCCCACCATGTTACATCAACTCCCTTTAGAGAATAATTTAAAGCACTGACTCATTGATTGATGACTAGAACATGGAATTGTATATGTAGAATGAAATCAATGATGCCCTCCATTGAATAGTATATAGGCAATTATCATTTATTCACAAAGACCATTCACATTGGTTGAAGTTCATGATCACCTTGAGCCTAATTGATTAGGTGGGTATCTAAGTCACCAATGATAGATGAATTTGTTTCCCATGGTAAATTTCCTTCCTTTGTTAGCTCTATGTAGTCTTACATGTGATCATCAAATTGATATAAGAAATTAATTTCTAATTGAGTGGGATATTTTGTAGACATAGAGGCATATTCTTCAATGACAAACTAATTTACCACTGACTATGTAGCTATTGGTTTAGCCTCCATTGTTTTGATGTCTTGAATATTAAGTAAGTAGTGATTGTACCTATAGATTGTCATGCTGGTACAAGAAGTTTCATCTAGTTATGTATAGAGATTTTGGATTTTACTTAGTATTGACCTTTATCCAATTAGTTTATTTCATAACACAAGGAGAGCTTGGTTCAACTAGAATTATGTAAGGCTTGTGCACTCTGTTGAGAGGAATGACAACTTTATCACCTTGATGTGCCTCAAGATAGTTGTGCACTATATTGATATTAATTTTTCCATTATATGCTCATTTTTTTCTATCATCAGAGGGTAGTTAATTACTAAAGTCTTCATGTCTATGACCTAAAAATCACCTTGCAAAAACAAGTTTGTAATTTTGAATTTGCATCCTCCAATCTACCTATAGTTTCAATTTTTTTGTAATCAGCTAAACTTAGAGTCACTGGGCTATAACTGAGATTTGGTCATCTAATAACATCCTATGTGGATCTAGGAATCATATTAACTATGCTTCTAAAATTAAAGACATCATTTGGGATCTCATAATTAGTGACCTTAACATCAATTACTATAATAACAACTTACGGTTTCTTCATATTGACATACCAAACTAGTTTTTTATCTTTTATTGACCATATTGTGCACATGTCAAAATATTATGCAGTAGATTTGAGATGTTCTATGATATGTCTTTATTACGTAAAGTACTCAAAGTTTTAGAAGATCTTTGAGTATAGTGACAACTCTATCTTGTCATATAATGCACATAATTTGGCCATAAATTTATGCATCAATTACTACAACATCACCATCAGTATTTTATTGATGTTGAATGTTCTTCAACAATTATACAACTTCATGAAAAATATTTTTTTTGTAGCTAGATTTGGATATTTATCCTGTTTAACTTTTTTGATGTCCTAATCTTGTATCATATCAAGTGGAGAACCCTTTTTTTGCATGTTGTTGTCATGTCACAACATTTAGAAATGCATTTTCTTTAGGCTAGACACTTACCATATATACATTTACGATAAATTTGTCCTTTCTTTGCTTCTCAAAATAGGACAATCTTTTATGTTATGCTGATCAGAGATTCTAAATTATGCATAATAAAACTATTGTTGTGGGTTCATTGGGAAATTGTGTTATAAATGATTATATTCCCCACATAGATATCATTGTAGAGGAGGCATTTGATATTTATTGCCTCTAATACCTTGGTGTCCTCTTTTATAACTACCTTAACCTCCTCCTCTATTAGACTGATATCCTCTTTGTTTCTATGTAGAGTTTCAATGCTAATACTATTGATTTTAATCTCCCATGTTGAATTGCTATTTTGTAGTTAGAGGAATCCAATTCAATTTTTTTGCTATGTTATGGGTGATCTCTAAGGTGATGCATATAGGTACTAAGGGGATGAAGGTATCCAAATAGAAGGAGTCCATCTACCCAGACCATGAGGTTGATATTGTGGTGAACTCAAAATACATTATGGACCTATTTGGGTCGCATAAGTCTTATTAGATTTTGATCTTAGGCTTATGTGCTTCACTGTTGATATTTGCTACATTGTTATGGAAAATATATTTTTGGAGATGCCTTATTAAAGATCCTATAAAGCTCTACAGTTCTTCTCATCATGGTTAATCAAATTGAATAAATTACAACACATATTTTGTGGGTTCTTGACATAGTATTATAGAAGATGGCATTGTGTCATGGCATGCCCTATAACCTAGCAAAGTTTTCAAAATTCTATCTTGAATTGGATAATCATTTTAGTGGTTTCATCTTCTACACTCTATACACCATGGATTTGATTTAGGTTTATCCACCTTATGGTATTACTCCATTCTTTTCATGGAATCTTCTAGTGTGTTTTCAATTTTAGAATTAATAATAGGGGATTATTCATAATCTTCAATCTATTCTATATGTAGTATAGTAGCTCTGACATCAATTTTTGTCTCATATTAGGATTATATAATGGAAAATTAAATCATATTTTATAGTCCTTCAATGAAACATGTTGATTTATCTTTTCTGTCAAAGTGAATTTTACCTTATTCATTACATCAAAAATTTACAATCATAGTCATAGACTAACTCTCCATACTTTTGCCTTATCTCCTTTAGATCTTGTATTGTTTGGATAGTGCATTTCTCAATCTTAAATTCTATGATTCACCAATCTTGAACATATTTTAAGATTACTTCCTAAAGATATATTTTGTATGTGAACTCTAATGCTCTCCTATATAGAGCCCTTACTAATTCACACTATTGTAAATTTTCATCAATGATGCTCTTAACTTGATATTTAATTTTATAAGTTAATAGGTACTATTTAGGGTCTATGGACCCATCATAGATGGATAAGTTTAAGAATCCTCCTAACTGATTCAACATATTGACTGGTATGAATGGAGTCTTCTATGTAGTTGATATTTGAGGCATCTATGTTCTAAGTGATCATGTTTATGTACTACTCTGTACACCAAAAGAATTATCATGCGTACTTTGATTATTCTTCCTTCTTATTGTTGTTCAACTTCAACTAATATTATGGCCTTTAAATCCTTCTTAATGGATTCTGTGTGAATTTTTATACCCCAATGGTTTGCTTTCTATAAAAATGGTCTTTCCCAATTCTTATCCTCTTACTTGCCTAGATGAAAACTTCTACTAGATTATAAAATATTGGGTTGTGGGGATGCATACACTTCTAATGAATAATTATTTCTAGTGACTTCTTCCTCTACTATTCTTGAACCTATAATTAACCTATGACTAAGTTATATTTATCTACATAATATTCTTCTTCTGATAATACCTTTTCTTGTATCTACACACTAATTCTCTATTCTACTCATAAACTACTGTCATCTTCCTCTTCACACATATCATCTTCATCTTGTTCTTCATCCTCTCATTCTATCTGCCAACATCCATCATCATCTTATTTATTCATCCTTCACTCATTATATATCTCATCACATCTATGTACTCATTTATCATCTACTCTAATATTACTCCTACTTCTACTCACAACTACTTGGGTATTATTCTATTTATTCCATCTATTTTATTGTCATAGTTCTTATTCTAAATATAGATTTTTCTTCTAACTCTTCTTTCCTCATGCATCCATCTTAGATATAGGTTCAACCTCTACATACTCATCTATCCATCATTTACCATCATACACACACATCCCCATACACTTGAAGTGACTACTCCATATTGGCTGAAGTAGGCACCATGGCCTTATTCATAACCAACATCTTCAACAAGAGAGGTAGTCACTATAAAAATTTTCCTCTAATTATTAAAATAAAATGGACTTGCGTAGCTTTGAATGTTATATTTCCTTAAACTATGAACTCAGTGATATATTTGTCTATGGTGGTGGTAACCTAATAGTCCATTACTTGTATCTAATCAATTTCTAGTTTCAATAATAGGTCTATATTTTCTTTGGTCTAAGTAATAGTTTCTTTCATTTTGGGATTGAAATAGTAGTATTCCAGTCTTGTTCACCAATTAATTATTAGTTTAGATAGTTTTCACTAGAAAATTTCACATATTTCTTTGTATATATGCTCTCAAATTATTTCACTTGTGGTAAGACCCTTCCTTATAGATTGTTCTTCTATGAAGTGCCATACTTTTTGGTCTAACCATGTTTCAATTTCTCACTATCCTGGTAACCATATTAACATAGTTTCCTCCAAAAGGAGTGTCTTCATACTTATCACACTATTATTAGTAGAGGTTCTTGCAGTAATATAACATGCTAAGGATGAGGATAGCTAAGTTTTCTTATATTGTATAGGATGGTACAAAAAATTCATAACTAAAAGAGACATGACATAGATGAATTACAGTGTAATAGATAGGAACTAAGATTAAACAAGAGTTATCTTAAGGTATAGAAAACATTTAGATTAATTTTAGATAATATTAAACCAAATATTAAACATGATAACAAAAACAAGAAATAACATAATAAATATGATAGGTAGCCATAACTAGAAAGTCTATATTGATCTCAACAAAAGGGTCATCATCTTCTTCATACAAACATACATATTTATAGTCTCTATAGTTCCTGACTATTCATATTCTTATCCTACATTAGCACCAAAGAGAGGAGACTATTCATTTTCCATTCCCTTACAACTTGTGGAGGATAGTACAAAATACTTATAGTTGACAATTTCATACATAACGCATAAATATTTAAAGAATATTATGCATAGATTTACTTATCCATTTTATTTTCCCAATAGAAACCAAGGATGAACCTAAGTTAGAAGTTAGTAAGTCTAAGATAAATCATAAATTTAGGGATATTACATGGATTAGGCTAATCTTGGATCACTTTGATCTTATCTAGGTCTACATGGATGCATCTATGATCAATGATGTAGCCCAAGTAATAGATCTACAAAACACCAAATTTACACTTTACTAGGTTGGCTTGTAACTTGTGTTGACACAAGGTGTCAAATACATGTGATATATGTTCCAAGTGCTCTTCCCATGTCTTGATTAAGATGAGAATTTCATCTAAGTATATGATGATGAACAAGTTGATTAAAGGCTTGAATAAATCATACATTAGGTGTATATATGTGGCTAGTGCACTAGGTAGGCCAAAAGGCATGACCAGACATTTATATAATCCTTCTCATGTATTTAATGCTATCTTCCAAATATCTTTAGGATGGACTGGAACCAAATTGTATCCTAACTTCAATTTGATCTTATTGAAGTATTAAGTGCCTTTAAACTGGGATAAAAGTTCATCAAGGCATTAAAGTGGGTATCAATTCTTCATTGTTGTCTTGTTGAGTGTGATATAGTCTATGCAATGTTTCCATGGCCCATCCTTCTTAGGAATGAGGACTATCATACTCCCATAAAGTGAATAGTTAGAGTTGATCAAGGTGTTCTTCTTTCTAGTGTCATATTTTTTCATTATCCTAAAATTATCTTTGATATAGGGGACTATTCAAAAGAGGAGATCTAGGCAATAAATCAATGTGGTGATTTATCATGTAGTGTGTTGGAAGGCCTTTATTCTATGTGAAGAATTCACTATGTTTTTCCATTAATTTTTTGAGTTTTTAATACTATGACATTGTATGAGTGTTGTCTATTACCAACATGTGTTTTTTCATTTGCTACATAGGTGTGTCAGTGTGAACCATGAACAACACAAACCTTCATGTATGTGAGACAAATTTGTAATTTTTTTTGGTAGAGACAAATGTGACTCTAGTCATGGGCACTAATTCAAATAAGGTGGTAAAAATGGTCTTATGCATAGATAGCCCAACATTATAGCTTAGTTTGATTTGTAGCTTCATATTCATATAAATATAGTTTCTTAACAAAATGTCACAAACCTTTAAAGTTACGATGTCACAAGTGACGTTATTCTCCATAGGCTTAAATTTATATTATAAAGTGCACTATCATTAGACTTGTATATCTTTACCCTATTTTAGACACATTAAATAACATGGATTAGGGTGCACAATAATGGCGAGACCAAGGCATTGAGCCATTGATTATACAGTTATATTATTTGAACTTCCACTATTGATGATGACATGGATATGTTGATAATTCACCTATAAATTGGTGTGGAAGAGACATTCATGCTCCTTGGAGTTGTCAATTTTAGTGGTGATGGTACTTATACAAGAGAAATTTGGATTAGTGTTATCTATCGGTGTGGGTCATTATGTAGATTATTCAAACAAGGACTACTGCACATGTCATTTAGAGTCATCATGAGTAGATAAATGATGGTGATGGCACCCCTTATCATTAGAGTTCTTGGATTTTTCTAAATAAGAAGGCACATGAGCCTTCAAGTGTTGTGTAGTCTTCTAAGGTTACCCACTTTTGTGAGAAGGGCAAAACTTCTATGTAAGGGTTAATGATGTGGAGTTATGTGAGGTATGTACCTTATGTACTACATTGGATGAAGAGGTGGTACACTACTTAATCTTTGCATTCAATTCAATATTTATGGCATTATTATATTCTTGTCCCAAATTCATGGAAGATAAGAACTCTAACTTAAAATGAATATAAGGTGAGATTCCACTGATGTAAGTCAACACCCTATGTTATTCACTCATGTTATATTGAAAGAGCATAGAGTATTTGTGGATTACATTATTGTAGTATTCTATTGACTGAACCTTGCATTGGTAGAGTTATTGAAACTTGAATTATTCATCTCCAAAATGTCATAGAGGGTAGTATTCCTCCTTCAAAATGTTGACAAAAGTATTCCATGATTTTATTAGACTGCACTCTTGTTCATGTTTTGCATTAAAGGTATCCTACCAGTGAACAAATAGAATGGACATCTTTAGTATTGTGAACGGGATCTTCTCAGCATTGATGAATTAGTTAATTTACAAGTATGCCTCAAATTGTCAAATCTTAACATCCATTGCTTTGGAATTGATATTTCCTTTGAATAGAGGGTTGTTGAGATTGTATTTTACTTTGAAGGGGGTTTGTTGCTAAAACTATTATGGAACATATTGTTGAGATGAATGGGAAGGTGTCAAGTTGAGTTGAATCATTAAATTGAGGAACTAAATTAAATTTTTGGTGTGTTATACCTCTAATTCATTGATGATGTGCCTTAAAACTTATAGCGCTACCTCAGGTTGATTATAGATATGAACCATCTTGATTTTGCTACAAAATTACTCTAGATTATATAAAATAGAACCAACTATTAAACCTTCTCTCTCTCATTGTGATTTTCATAGAAAGGAATAGATCATGACTCTAATACCAATGATCTACACCATGGGGCTCAAGATTGAGTGTGTGAGGGACAATTGAGTTTAGTTCTAAAAAGTGAATGCATAGAAAGCAATTAGACCAAACAATCAAACACATAATAAATGGATTAGAAGTCTTACTTACAATAAATACAAATTATATTCATAAATCAAAGAAAGAATAAATAGTACAATTTCTATAGTACATGCATAAAGAGTAGATGTGTATAAAAAGCTAATTATGTTATGACTGTGTAAATGGAATTGATCTAATTATCTCATTAACTATCATACCAATATTTATTTAACATATTTAACATTCATAATACAAGATAAGTGATAGATAATTTATAGCTACCAAGGAGGATGTTGATAGGTGAACCAATATCCTATCATATGTGGTATTTGTAAATAATCTAAATAATTAATGTCTAAGTTAGCTTCAATGATTTGAAATCTTATGATCCTTAGTTGGTGGCTAATAATAAGTTAGAACACATTTATAATCACATGATCAGGGTAGGATGACACATGGTTTCATTGAAGTGGGACCCAAATAAGTCGTTGATTTTTTGACTATGTGCATGAGGCTACATAGTGTGGAGTGTATAGTCTAATATATAAGGTGAAAATTCCCTGATATTTTATGAGAAGGCATAAGAATTTTGCATAAATTTATCAACAAACTTTGGGAAAAGGAGTGTGCATGATTGAATTAGAGGTGTGAGCTTTATTCAATAGAAAAAATGAGGAATGTGTTCATCTATGAAGTGGTTGTGCATGGATAAATAAAACTACTACTAAGATTAAAAACCTAGGTTAGTTAGTCCCATTTATAATCCAAAACCCATCAGGATACGTAAAATGAGTGTTTTTCCCCATCCTCTAATTTTTAATTAAGCTTTAAGCCCTTAAATTTTAATTTAGAGATAATTTTCTTAATAAAATCATATGCCTTTAGGAATTTAAAGTTTGAGACTTCCTTAAGTAGTGTTCATATTATACTAAAATTGCACTTTTTTAATTTTTAGAAGCATGAATATCCTCAAGAATAGAATGGGGATAAACACCACTCCATTTAATTAGCATATTTTCTTATTTCCACACAAGTAAAACTTATTGATAAATTTTTTTATGCATTGGGTTCAAATTAAGAATTGGAGGATGGGAAGGGAAAACTATACATGGAGGATTATTTTAAACCAATTTTTTTCCTAAAATGTTCAAGGTATCATAGATTCCTCTAAAACATTATACATTTAATCCAATTTTTAGTGGCTTGGTCCTTTGGATTTTATAGGTTTGTAAGAAGTTAAATTTTTTAGGTTTATTTTTCAAGCTTATTTAAGAAGTATTTGGTCTAACACAACAACCCTGCATAAGGATGTACATGGTGGTGGTAGTATTTTTGGTTCCCTAAATTTTTCCCGATTAATTATTTCTATTGTATAAGACACATAACATAGATTATTTGGGTGATCCTTAGTATCAAAAGTTATTCTTTAGGAATTTTTAATTTTTTTGGTCCTAATGATGGCCCTAATAAAATGATATTATGTCATTGGTTAGAAGATAATATTCCTTTTTCCACCTATATATTTATGGTGAATATAATATGATTTATTCCCTCAAAGATAAAGAATTCATTTTTCCTATGTATTTATGTGTGTGATAACATGACACTTGGTATTAATTTAAAAAAATTATGGCTTATTAGATTCACTTTTTTGGTAGTGCTCTTTAAATTACAATCCATGGTTTACTTGGTATAAATTATGAGTTGTAATGAATTATATTCTCAAACTTATAGATGTGTAACTTTTATGAGTAAAATTTATTCTCCTTTTTGTGTGTATTATGGGTAATTTATGACTGTCCATAAAAAAACCTTTTTGACCATAGTCCCATCACATGCCAAATGGAATGGAAAAGTGGCTACCATAGATTTAGTACAATAAATTATTGAGTAAACTAATCTTTAAAAACAAGGGGAAAATATGGATCACTTATATAGTATGTAATTTGGTACCACATCTTCTATATACTACCGATTGGGGTGAGTGGTAGAATAACATATTAAAATGTACTACCTCTTTCCTTCACCACTAGATGAATTAGGTTTCACATGTTTAAAATCAAGATGAAGGTGATAATATAGGGTTTTTGCAGAAACTAATATTTATCTTTTAGTGACATTTTAATTTTTAGGACTCATAGGTTCATCTTTCTCCCTGAGTATACATCTTAAGGAGTACATCTAGATTAGGTTTATACTAGATCATGCTAGATTATGAGACATTATTATCATATGATCACCTTTTATACCTATTTACACTTATCATATTAATACCTAGTTATTATATCCTCATCTAATGTTATTATATATAATTTCTACCTCTCTTACCTAGTTGCAGGCTTTTTATCGATTAACATGATCTGGATCAAGTTAGTTCTATTTTGGCCCCTACATTTAAAACTATATTAGTAGTGGCCAACGTAGTTAATTTTATAGATTATGTCCCTTTCCAACTATAATTTACCCAATAAATTGATATATAAATTCATTTTGTACTAACTTGGAATGAATGATGTAATTCTAATTATAATCATTTCTCATTATAATTTTTATTGTAAATCGATCAAAATTGAGTCAAATGGTATATTAGATAGATAAATTTTAAGAGTTGTATTTTTATATAAATGGTTCCTAGATACCATATTTATAATTAAAAATATACCATTATTCTTTACTTGAATATAAAAACCTTCATTTAGTAGAATTAGATTATTTAAACTATGAGTATACACTTGTAGAGGTTTATGTTTACACAGGATATTTGTATTTATTGAGAATAAAGTTGAGCCAAAGAGATAAACCTACTCTTTGGAGTCCAAAACCAAAGATACTTAGGTATTCATCATTTTCTCTTGATCCTTCACATACAACATCTCTTATAAAGTGAGACTTGATCCAAGAGTGATATTGATGTGCTAAAATTTTGTTGAAAGGTAAGTATTCCTATCTATAAACTCTTTATTTTTTTAGGATTATATGAATATGTTAGAATATTATGTTTTTATCTTATTATCCATAATTGTCATATATTATGTTATTTTCACATGCCATTATATACCTTTTGGTTACAACACTTAATTTAGATACCCCTTTGTTATTTCCTAATGGTATTTTATGTCTTTAGTTAACATATTTTACATTTTTTAATCTAGGTTATATTTGTTTATAAGTTCCTTGTTTAAAATCCGTAATTATATCCTTGATCCCAATTTTAAAAACAACTCTTACTTATATATTCTACACCATTTGTAATGTAGCCAAATGTATATATATATATATATATATATATATATATATATATATATATATATATATATATAAAATCTAATATGGCATCCTCCCTTTTTTTATATTAAAGTTATTTATATTACTAATTATATTCTTCACACATAATTTATGGTGAACCTCACTTCAAACTTACCCCACCACTAACTTAGGTAATTTACACATTTCATTTTTCTAGATTATTAACATTATATATTTTTCATGCATACTTTACTTGTTCAATTCCTTTATCTCTTAACATTAGCTTCACCAAAATAAATTTTGGTGAATGTTGGGTCATTTTCACATTTTTATTTTGACATTTTTATCTCTCCAAAATTTTCAAACATACCTTATTTCCAAAAAATATTTTCCTATAGCATTATTAAGGGATATTATTCCATTACTAAGATGATATTTTTGGTCCTGGATCATCAACAAGAAGTTCTAATTAGAGTTAGGTTACATTAATTACTTCATTAACAAATCAAGTCCACATAAGACATTATTTTTTTCCAAGGATATCAAAATTCTAATACTATTTCCATGATTGACACTAGAAATAATTTTCAAAACTCTTCTACATACTATTTTTCTAGTTCTCAACAAAATCCTTATTATGACTATAATATGGTCATGACCAAGAGTAAGCATGTCGTTCAAAATGTTAACACAAGATTTAGGGTTAGAAATAAATACTATGACAAATGTTATTTTGTTGGTGATGTTTAAGATTATCTTAAATATACCCATGAGATGCATGTCTATCTTCAAGAGTATCAAAAACATGAATTATAATCCCTTCAATAATTTCATACACTCATGATGGCTTGTTTTTTTGAAACCTCACCAAAACATAGCTTTACTAGAGGACATGGGGCAAGTCATTATGCAACCACCTCTAATCCTTATTATTTGTTATACCTAACATAATAAACAATATCAAAAACCATACTTTTAATGCCCCAAATCAAATTTATAACATTAACATTAATAGTAATCACACATCTAGTGTTACCTAAGATTCTCACTCTAGTCAACATGTGACTCAACCATCTTAAGCCAATAAAAACTCACTTGACACTACAAAAGTAATGATACATGTTTAAAACCAATGGAACATAAATAATATAATAGTTAAAAACATTGCATAAAATTATAAAAATAAATCATTAAAATTAAAAATAAACTTCAAGAAATCTAATGGGGAATGCCTATTTAATTAACCACCCACATCCACCACCTTAAATATTATCTTGGGAATGTTATACCTCAACCTCTAATTTGAAACAAAGTCATTAATCACCCAAAAAATCAAACCTTAGTGTCTCATACTATAACCCCATATACATGCATGCATGCATACATACATACATAGATGGAATCACTCCTACCATATTATATGATGGATATATAAAACCTTCATTATAATTATACCTCAATATCTAGTTCTCATCAAATTCATTAAGAATCCAAAAAATTAACCCTTAGTGCCTCATATTATAACCCCCCCCCCACCTCACACACACACACACAACAATAGTTTGTGTGTGTGTGTGTGTGTGTGTGTGTGTGTGTGTGTGTGTGTGTGTGTGTGTGTGTGTGTGTGTGTGTGTGTGTGTGTGTGTGTGTGTGTGCGCGTGCGCGCGTGTGTGTGTACGTGCGTACGTGCGTGCGTGCGTGTGTGCGTGCATGCATGCATGCGTGCGTGCGTGCATGTGTGTGTGTGTGGAATCACTCCTACCATATTATTTGATGGATCCATCAATCCTTCATTTTACCTCAAATACTTTAGTAATATATATAAGGATTAGTTTAAAATTAACACCCTTTTAGCTACTAAAATAGTTACAAAAACCCTAAATAGTGATGTTTTATAAAGGTATAATAAATTCTATACTATCTCTATCATTAAATTAAAAGGATTAGTGAATGCATTGGTAAAATAAATTTAGTATCAAAAATTAACTTAAAAAAATTAGGTGACTTTGTTAATTGTAACAAAGTAGATAATGAGCAAACATAAGACTTCATTAAATATTGGAAATATTATCTAATAATGTCAAACATAACATATCTGAAGATAACATATTCAAAAAATTTACAATCACATTAACATTAAAAAATAAAATATGTTGTTAGTTCTTCCATCCTACATCATTCAAAGAAGCCTTTTACTAAGCTAAAAGATAACACCACATCTTAAGACAATTTTAGGTACATCAGTCTAATAAAACCACTATAATGCATATTAGACCTAAAAATAAGCACATGATAGATGATGATGTTATCAATATTTATGATCATATCCATGATTATAAAAGGACCATTCATGCCATTATGCCTAGTGGTTCATAAAATTTCACCTTTTACCAACCTATTGCATGAATCCATTTTAAAACATCACCTCCTTCCAATAATCATGTTAATCAAATTTATTTTCATCAACATCTTAGCCTTGATGATCTTAGGATAAAACTTCTTAGAACTCAACTAAATAATTTGATGATTCATGTCTAAAAATTCAATGATACGACAACCCAATAAAAGTTAAATTCATTCTAAATACGGTCATTCTCATGATCTATCTATTCTATTCATATAATAATAGATGGCTTTATCCTTTATCATAACTTATGACAAGAAGTCATTATTAATCCTTTGAGAATTTTTCTAAAGTTCACGAGGGTAAGGTCAAGTTATATACAGCTAATCAAGTTAATGTTGACCTTGGTATCTATACCAATATATTTCTAGATCATTTTCAAATAAATGTTAATCAACCTCTACACAACCTTAAATATTGACTCATTAAGATTCATCTATTAATGCCATATAAACTTTAGTTAACCCTAATTATTTCACTTATTTGTAAATCTTAGTTTGCATGAATGGAATAAAGTGTATTAATTCTCACATTTACTCTTCCCAAAACACTCAAATGTAGACTATAATACCTCATAAATCTTATATAATTATTTAAGACTATCGTAAATGTCAAATTTTAGTAATTATCCCTTTTACAACTTCAAAATTGGAAACATTATATAAAACTAATGAACTCAAACATAAAAATGTAGTTTTGAATTTTTATGGTAATTAAACTAGATCATTGGTTCTAATACAATATTTAATTTATACAATATATCACCTATGCTGATATAATAATCCACTTATGTGTTGATGGAATCTTCCATGTTTGTGGTGGTATAATAATTTTTGTCTATGATAATAAAATATCATGTTTTTAAAACTATATTAACATGATAGCTATAGTATTTTTATCCCTAAAATACATCATTTACAGTGATATAGTCAACTATTATTGAAGCTAATATATCACCATGGATGATACCATTAAAATAATCCAAAACTTAGCTTATTTTGGACTTCTAAAATTTTCTATAGTCAAATATAATTCTATTCATACGTTTGTTTCTAAGTTATGGCCATCTTCAATTTACCTTGACCTCAAATAATGGGATAACATTCAAAAAAAATATAATACCCATAGTTGGATTCATTTACTTTAACTTATGAATACCTCTCCTAAATATATAAATTGTTTAATGAAAACTCTCTTTTCTATGAAAATTACTCAATCAATACTTATGGTGAAAGAACCCACTTTTTCTAGCTTTAAATAAAGTATCATGTATAAATTTTAATAGATGTATATGAAAATTTATAATATGATAGACTAAGACTTATATTTAAAATTATTTATATAGGTGATAATTACTGATTAAATCCTTTTTGATCTGGATGAACCTCCTCTTTTAGTGTTCAAAATGGTCATTTCCAAGTCAATATATATCTTTTTGATGAAGATATAGGAACTAGTGTCACTTATTTTAAATTAATTATATCCCTTAGATATTCTATAAAACCCCTTAAGTCCACCCATATCATGTGTCAAAGATGCAAGTGACTAAAAATTTCACCCTTGGGGTACATTGGGATTCCTATCATGGTAATTCCTTTTATGGATAAAGATAAAATTATTTTAAAATTTACCTTATATTTTAACATACTACTTATTCACCCTCAAAATTATTTCATGAGTTCCATAGCTTCATCCACATGCCAATGCATATAATTCCCATACTTAAGAATTATCTAAAAAATTTAAGGTGAAACTAACCATTGAAATTATTATCAATCAAAAAAATGTGATGTCCTTAAAATAATGAAACTTGTACTACTTCCAAGTATTCCTTTTAATGAGTATTAACATTTCAATTTTACTACTAATTTAGTTAGAGGTTATAGTGGTCACCTTGATCTTTTGGGAAATATCCAATCCAACCTTATTGATTTTGATATTTTGAACCTAATGAGATAAACATTAAAACAAAAACCTCCAAAATCACTCTTAACATCATATCCTAATTTTCTCCTACCTTTAAATCTTTTTCTTACATGACGAAAACTAAGAAGATACTTGTAATAGTAATTATTCCAAATAAATATCCTAGTATTACTCTTTACATCAACATCATGGTTAAATACCTCAATTTGAATCTCACCACTAAAAATTATGATGGTTTTTATACATTATATGATCCCTTTATTGGGTAGGATTTATTAAAATATGAGTAGATCCTATGATACAATTAATACCTTGAAAAGGATAATGGCCAATCATCATTTAACTCTTGCATTAACATGATCACACTTAATTATTTTATCATGCATGATGATGTTACTTTAAATCTTCCTGGTATATATGATGATCTTAATAAATATTAAATTCATTTTTTTAGGTCCCCCATTATTCATAATAATATCCCTCTCTAGAAGTTGAATTCAACATCATGTCTGCCAAGACCAAGCTTTCGATTGAAGAATTAGGGTGTTATCATCTAACACAATTTTGTTACTTTCACAAAGAACTTTGGAATATGATAAAAAAATATTGATTATATAAGTAACACTTAGAGTATAAAAATTCATAATAACAAGCTCCTCATACGAATAATTCACCACCTTGTGTTTCTTCCCCATGTAGGCATTTTTGTGATTTTCATGGGACTAGTACAGATGTTATGACTAATTTTAAAGACATTTGAAAATATTTAGATGTAATTAATTTGAAGTCCATAAAATTTCCTCTCCATATTTAAATTAATCCTCTTAATACACTTCCCACATATAACCCCTAAAATAGGGAACATTATTCTCTTTGGCATGAGTCTTTTACCCATTATACAGAAAAGTGTGTAACACTTCAATATAATTTATAAAATTTTCTTGGGCTGAAATGTCAATTTCCATAATAACATCTAGAGACACCTCATATCAATACACCACCCGATTATCCCTATTCTGATGTGATATCATTTAATACAACTCTTTCATGCTTCTTATAGAAAGGATATTGTTATTTTTTTCATAATTCTCTTTCCCACTACACATATTTGTGCAAGTATTATAATAAGCATATCCATATTTTTCAAAGGCAACAGAACTAGGCTCATCTAAGACAATCACATCATATCTATATGATGGAGGAAATAATTCCCCTTTGGCTAAACCACCCATTGTCCTAGAAGGGTTTCTTCTCCTTACCTTATTCAACATTTTAATAATATCACCCTCCCAATTATAGCATACAAAGAGGTTATTTTTAATATTATTCTTGCACATATTTCAAATGAAATAGAAGAGATATTGGTTTAGTCAAGATATCAAATTAAATATAATATTTATAATATGGATGATGATATACTTGATGTGATTTTAAGATATTTATGAGAAATCGCATACTTCATATTATTCATGTCTTAAATAATATTTCATTATTCTAGAATTATATTTTTTATCACTCTTTAATTTTCATATATCATATAATTTTTTTTTTGGCACCATATTGTATTTCACTCTTGGGTTTATTCATCATTTGACTCTTTTATACTCCTTAGTATCTTATTTTTATAACTTATTTACCACATGGGTTTATTTAATCATTGACTCTTTATAGACTCTTTAGTAACTTCTTTTACTTTCATTAATCTTAGTCTTATTTTTCAATGGATTACTTTTTAAACTCTTTGATAGATCATGTTTTATAGTCTTACCTCTTATTTCATTAATATATTTCCTCTTTTATTTGACTCTTTGGTATCTTATTTATAATATCACCCTCTTAGGTTTTACTATTATCCTTGCTTGTAAGACCTATCATAAGTTTGTGTGGAATATATAATGAAATTACTATATTCCTTCATATCGCCTCACCTTGTAGGCTTATCATATCCTCTAGACACCTTTTATTAAATTTTTCTTACATTACTATGTAATTCAAAATCTCATTTATGTCTTGAATGTCTAAAGAAAAAAATTTCCTTCTTGTGATTAACTACTAGTATTATTTCATTTTATCACTTTATTTTTTTTTTTTACCTCTCATGATCCTCATATTTCCATTTTCATATTTCAATTAAGGTACCCTTGGGTTAGATACAAGATTTAACTCTCTTATAAGGTGTATATCTAGGAGTGTCAAAGATTATCAGTCCCTAGGATCTCTTGTTGAGTGGACTGGGTGTAAGCTCTCTTGTGTTAGTCACCCTTAACACACATTGTTTTTTTTATGAATTTGGATGGAAGAGGAAAATATAAAAATCCATAAAATTCAAAAACTAAGATATAACGTAAAATAAAAATAGAAATATAATTTCAAAAGGAAAAATATGTTTTTGTAGTTAAAATCACACCAAAAGATGTGATCACATCATTTGCCATGTCCCCTACCATAGTTTAAACTCAAACTCCATAATTGGACTTATGACAGAGTTGAGGTATATTGTAATGAAGTAGGACATTAGACTAGAGTATGAGGCTTTACATATATATCATTAATACAAACTACTTTCTCATGATAATACCTAATATTCATAATGACCAATGGCTTATTCAAGATCCTCAAGAAAATAAAACATGTTGTGGGAAGTTAGGATACTTTTAACTATTTATGCATTTATCATTAATGAGCTAATATATATACTTCAATTGTTAGTTAAATATATACACTTTCTAGGTAATGTTCTCTATATCCTTAATTTTAAATTATTTTATCCTTGCCCACTTGATTAGTTTTATTTTCAAAGGATTTCTAGATCACCTTACAATGCCTTGCCTCCTTATATATCCATTTTATCACTTCCAATATCCCTTTGATAGATGTGTATACTATCTTATCACCTTCCTCTTCTTAATAATCCATTTTTATATCTCTTTGTTTTTTATTTGACTTTAATATATATTATTATTATTATGCCTCTTGGATTTTAAGTTTGTGTGTTGCACGATAAGACCTTGGGGAATACAACTAATAGACCCTAAAAAAAATCATCACCTTCACTTCCACATAATTTTAATGCATGAATTGAATTGGTGGTTACTCTTTTTATAGTTCTTATGCATCTTATGTTTTACCTATATTTTGTTTTATCTAACTAGATTTAATTTTTTATCACTTATTTTCACATATTTTGTATAAATATGTATCTTATTTAATTTAATTAGATATTCTAAAATTATTTTTATCATCTTTTCATGTGATGCATATCTTTTGTTTGATATACAAAAAAATGATATATTTTTCATTAGATTTTTTTGAGTCTTTGTTTTCACATTTTTTTTGGTTGAATTATTTGTTTGCATTACTTCCATTTTTTGTTTATTTATTATTTATGACATATATTTTATTTATATACATACATTTTATATTATTATTTATCAATTAATTGTGTTTAATAACTTATGTGTGTGTGTGTGTGTCTATTTGTTTATGTTTATCTAAATTTTATTTCTTTATTAAAATATTATTGTGAATATTTTATTTGTTATATTATTCTATCTAATTTAAATGTATTTTTTACACTTTGTCTTTCATTATATATATATATATATATATATATATATATATATATATATATATATATATATTCTCACATCTATTACAAAAGAATGAAACATATCAGATAAAATATTGAAATATGCTATCACATACAACATGCTACAATGTTATATCTATCTAAAAATCAAAGAATACTTTTACATATAGAATACCTCTACTTAGAATTAGTATCTTATGCATCTCAAAAATATATTACTGAGTAAAAGGTCCTAGAATATAATCATACAAAATCTCCCCCCAATTTGACTACTCATGTCTGATATGTAGTAAGTTGAGTAGTTAGTGTTAGATCCCTAATTATATCCACTCATGCCATATCCATGTGTACCATTATCTCATTCGCCAAGGCTACCTAAAATATAATTACTTGTTCATGGGTTATAATCATCTACTACCATTACAAAACCTCCTCTCATACTAGTGCTACCATTATAAATTTAGATGGATCAATATCTTATACTCATATTTATAGGGCCCATATAGTATCTCTAAACAACATATACGATCTCATGGTGGGTTGAAAATAATCAATCCACTAATTTTTCTTCATTGCATCAAAAAAATTAAATAAAAAATCAACATTAGATCATTATATATAAATCTAAATCAAATCTACCATCACTAAAATACAACATGTCTATCTATCTATAAAATTTAGAAATCCAAATCCAACCATAATTTTATAATATTATGAATGACACCTCTTTGTAGGTTTTATCCATCCCCTCATCCACCAAGAACACCATTTTATTCACCTCCATCTCAATTTATAATAATAAAACTATCCTATATTTTTACTTGTATCTAGAGATCCTTAATGGTTTTTACCTCTCTCACTCTATAATACTAGAACTATCCAATCTTGTGCCTATTACCACCTTTATGTAGTTCATGTGTGATATAATACCTATTCTACCTCTACCATAAATATAGATAGGATTTACTATACATCAATCCCTAACATATAATATATGTTTACTTGTACCACCCAATATCGATGTCTCTTCCCATAATACTTAGGAATGCACCATGGTTTCAACACCAAAACCTACAATTATTTGTTCTAGTCTTATCACCCCCTTGGATCCATATCATGCCTCGAAATATAATGTGTAAATTATAGTGGTGTTGATAGTTGGGTTAGTTTGAATTTTCTTATGACCCTACACAATATTTAGTTTTATCCACCATGTGCAGTCATCGATCACCTCAGCTTGACCCTAAGTTCACATTTTGGATGGCCATGAAGCCCATATATCCATGTTACCCTCATATAGTTTACATATGATCTTATCTATTTTTATGGTATCCAATATAGGTTTCGCTCTTATGCATATCAATCTAGGCACCTACACCTATTGTCTAGCTTGGGGAAGTTAATCCCAAATATAATGTGAAAGCCCCATAGAGTAATACATAGTAAATCTCTCATATATCCATATATAAATTAGTATGATGGATCAAATAATAAATTTATACCTACTTAGAATAATTTATAAATTATTCACTAAATACTTATAGATGCTTAGTCTCATATTGAATATTGTGCCGTTCTCTAAATCAATGTTATGCATGCCAACGGTAAAAAGTAGGACTTTTCCATTTGAATTCTAACAATGAAATTTTAAGGTCATCAAGATGTAGATGATGAGATAAAGTATTTTCCACTTAAAAATATTATTCCTAACCTATTTATGTATTACATCACTTTTAAATACACATATGGATATTAAATACCCTTCTCTCTTATCTAATTTCCTTCTAAGAACATGACTTTCCTTATTTTTTATCAATCACTTGTAGGAATTATCTAATTTATGTCTAACCTACTTAAAATCATAATACAATTATCTAAAAAAAAATCATATCATTATTAATATTTTATATACATCTCTATAAATTCATAGACACCTCCATATTTTTGTAGTCTCCCAACCCAACCAAAATCAACTATTCACCATGTAACAATCATTTTATAAATTCAAATAATATTTACTATTCATCTCATACATTTTACATATCAGTGGTGTGATAAGTTATTTTAAACACTAAATATAAATTTTATAGCACTTCAATCTTGTATACTTGGTAAGTAATTCTCATAGTTGTACCCTTCAATTCCTAAGACTTTCTTACTACCAAAAGGCTCACATTTGTTATCTCTTAAGAATATTTATTATCTCTTAATCTGACCATATGTTATTCTAATGACCAGGCCTTATGTTACTTAAAATTTTATAAACCTAATTATTATCATCCTCTACAAGTTTTGGACCTATACCTCTTTTCAATATTCTTAGGCACTTGTGTTCTACTTAGATGATTATGTCAATGCTAGTGTCTAGTGTCAATTTAAGTGTCCAATGCCCTAAAGTCATCAAATTTGAAAATTTTAATCTATCCTCATTATTGGCCTAAGTGATTTAATGTGAGATATTTCCAAAATGGATTGTTATATACACAATATCAACCCTCATTCATTCCTCACCTGGTATAGACCTAGAAACTCACAAGGTAACTTACCAAAAGAATTCAATAAAGTAATAAAGTGATAAAAGCTTCCCTATTATTTCTTATTTCAATATCAATCATAGGGAAATCCCATTTACAAGTCTAATGTACTTAAGGATCACTCCATGAGCCATATTCACCAAGTTATAAGCTAAGTCACTCCATATAATTATTTTTTCATACATTTCATCTTTGTATACACACAATCCAATATGTAGGGGAGAACTACATAAGTTTGAGGCCCTCTTCAAATCATTGTCTATGTAGGCAATGCCCATTGATATAGGTATCCCTGTGTTAGCTCGACACCATGTGCCTATTAACTTATTTTTTCCATAATCATTCCAATTGTGAGAAATATAGGGCTTGATCATTTGAAAAAGACTAAAATATTATGCATGAGATGTAAGCATACCATAGTAAATGAAATATAAAACCTATAAGGTTCTAGGTGGTAGCACCTAGATCCAACTAATATTCTAAATTATACACCTGCATCCAAGTTAGATAATAGCATCGATGTAACTGTCCAAATCTAACACAAGTATATAAGGCCCCAAAATTTAAAAGTCTATAATATAATGACTTCACTAGGATCTTAACATAGTCTACTTCGACCTTGTTCCATATTAGATCTGTATATGTATAGTAAACCAAATACTCTTATTTCTAATTCATTTCAATATTAATAAATAATTGTAATTTCTATTTTTATCATATCTTAGTATTATAAGTTTAGGTTATTGTTTATCTATGTTTATAGTTAATTATTTTTTATAGATTTGATTATCACCCTTATGCTTATTCATTTCTATATTATTAACCCCATACTATATTGATTCATCACAATCTAGGGTTAAACATTTTGTGAAACTAAAATATATAGATTAAATTCATGATTTTCCCCCTTTTCCCTAATATTTATTTCCTTTATTATTATCAACATGGATGATATAGATCATTTTGATGACTATGATCATGAAACTATCCAAATTTCTATCAAGGAAGAGTAAAAATTGATTATTATTGTATTTTTTACCAATACAAAAGCACATCATCTACAATATTATAATGGTGGTGGATATCATCTCTATAACCAAGTCCATGCCACCACCATCCCAAGATCTAAATCAAACAATATTAAGGAAGATAAACAATATTTTCCATTACCTCCTAAAACAAAATTGGCTATAGATTAGTAAAATATTCACTCATTCAATCGATCTAACTTATGCCAAATCCATAAAGAAATCATGGGTGATTTACAAAATAGTCAAAATGGTGTTTTACTTCAATCACATTGATTTAATCTCCTATCATTCCAACATTTCCTCTCAATATTCCTCTTGGTGTGGGTGATGATTCTCTTTTTCCTTCATTTGATATTGAAAATTTTCAAAGGTAAATAAGGACATCATGGACACTTTAACCAATAACATTAAACCACCATAAATAAAAGTCCATTACAAAACTAAGGTGGAAGAATAACCTAATGTTATAAATTAAGCTTTAGATGACATTTATAGTTTTAAATTTTAGTGGGGGTAGACATAACTTCCACACTTATTTAATATTCATTATTTTCATATTACAATGGGGACATGTTATGGAAACATATTATCCACACATAAAAAAGTTTTATATTTCAAATTCTAGTGGGGTTATGTCACAAGAACATGCCTTACACACTTTCAAATTTTCAAGTTGGCCCAATTGCATAGTTATATGATTCATATACACATTTGTGGTAACATTATATACATTGATATTATACCCAAGTTTTAGCTTGAGACATATATAATGTATGTATTCCATGCAAGCATAACCTTAAATCACAAAATCAAATCATCTTTTAGATATCAAATATTTATATAAATTTAACATACACCAAGATGGAATTTGATGGACTGTTATTGAGACAATCTATTATAGTAATTAGTTTGGTTTTGGAAAAGTTGAGGTGATTATATCACTCAATTTTACCAAGTTATAGGATGGAGGGATCAATTCATCCACCCTCACAATATTTATAGTGATTTGACTTGGATCACTCACACTCATTAGGTTATAATCATTATTAGGTTGCACAGTTGAACTAATCTCAATTGCCAAGTGACACCTCACATTTTCTCCAAGGTTTAGGGGAAAGTTTCCCTCCAATATTTATATATATTTCCACTTGAAATTTTTAAAATTTTCTTAATCACACCTCCAATACTTCACATGGAATCAATTGTTCAAATCAAATTGCCAATAGGTAAGATGGTTTCATCGATAAATAGGTGTACTTTTAACCTTGATTTCTTTACTTTCACGCATTTAAAATTATTTCAATTAAAAATATATATACACTAATTATATATTGTAACATGATATTATTTTTAGTTCAATCACCAAAAAATCACTCAATTGGGACTCACATAAAGAAAAGGTGTGTCATACACACTCAGGTACACATTCCTTTTCTTTTAAACTATTAATTTCATTACTATATTAAAGGGAAACCAATGTCAACACTAAATCTAAATTATATATCACATCAGTATTTTATACTTGCCAATTAATTATCACAATTATAAACTTTAGTTCCTATGACATTCCTATTATTTAAAGGCCCACATCCTTTATCTCTTGTGCTAAATGATTATCTCTTAGTCTAACCATATGTTATTTTGATGATTACACCTATGTTTCTTAAAATGTTATAAAATTAATTATTATCATCCTCTAAAAGCTTTGTACCTATACCTATATTACATATTCTTTGTAACTTTTGTCCCAACCATATACCTACATTAACACTAGTGTCATGTGCCAAACTAAGTGTCCCATACTATATAATAATCTAATTTGCAATTGTAATGTATCCTTATGGTTCACATAAGTTCTTTAATGAGTGATATTTTAAAAAAGGGTTTGCATGGATACAATATCAACCCTCATTCATTCCACAACTATCATATAATTATAAACTCATAATTAAAGTTACCAAAAGCATTAAATAAATCATTACAATGATAAATTGTCCCTATTATTTCTTATTTAAATATAAGCCATAGGGATATCCCATTTACAAGTCTAATATACTATAGGATCACTCCATGACCCATATTTTCCAAGTTACAAGAGAGGTTAATCTATGTACTTATTTATCACATGTCAAATATTGATACATACACAAGACATAACATATCAGAGAACTACATAATTTAGAGGCCCTCTTTAAAGTATTGGCTATGTTGGAAGTGCCCATTGATAGAGGGTTCCTTGGGGAATACAAACATCATGTGCCCACTAACCCATTTAATCCATAATCACTTTGAGGGTTAAAAAGATAGGGTTTGATCATTATAAAAAGAGAAACAAACTCTATGTGAGATATAAACATACAAGAGTAAAGGTGAAATAAAAACTAGAAGACTATAGGTGGTTTCACAAAGATACAATTGATATTTTATACTAGACACCTGCATCCAAGTCAAATAGTCAAATATGCCACAATCATTTGAGGTCCTAGAATGAAAAATAAATAATCTAATCATTTAAATAAGATAATAATATGGTCCACTTCTAACATATTTTATATCAGATCTACGTACACATAGTAAACCAACTAAGTACTCTTTTCTCTAATTCATTATAATATCAATCAATAGTTATACTTTCTATTTTTAACATATATTAGTATTATAAATTTAGTACATTATTTATCTGAGTTTGTAATCAATTGGCCTTCTATAGGTGTATTTATCACCCTTTTTCTTATTCTTTTATATATTTTTAACCTTATACTATATTGACTTATCTCAATCTAGGTTTAAATAGTTACCCAAAAGGTCAGCTATTTATACAAGTCAAGCCTAATCTTATTTACCTAACACTATAAATAAACAATTAATATATATTATTGTATCAATTTAATACTAAAATAGACTTATCTAAACTTATTAATTCATAAATTATTCATAATCAAAATTACCTATCCAAGTCTAAACCACCTAATCCAAGACAATTTTTCATTGTTGACTGTTGAAATATATATTATAATTTTTATTATTAAAAGGAGCATCAATGCACACATACTCATAACATTAAAAATTAATGTGTATACACAATATTTTTAAACTTTATCACTTATTGATTCTTTATCTCTTGTAGGAACCCCTCGAGTATTAATCTCTCTGAGTGCATGCCTAAAAGGGTGCACCAAGAAACAAGTGTGTAGACCATTAGTTATTTACAATATTGTTGTCCCTTATACCACCACTTGAAACTAACACAAAAATATCCTATATATTTCATTAAAATTTTGAACCTTCATTATACACTCCTCCAATTAATTGATCACCCCAAATAACCCCTACATAAGCTAAAATCTCTTTTTATTATTTATCAAACAAAGTCACATGGACCAACCACATTCTTAAAAAAGAAGACATTATGGGATTAGGTTGGACCAACCAACCTATTATAAAACCTAACTAATTTATTTATTAAATAAATGGATCAACTAGGTTGAATGCATTCTCTAAAACTTTAGAAGGGTTTAGGGTTAGATCTGGCTATATAAAGACATTTTTTACCATTTTTTCTTAGAGAGAGATAGAGATAATAATTTATTTGTGAATATATTTATGCACCATTGTATTTGAGGAGGAATTGCTTAGGGTTTCATACTTATTTTGTATATAAGAATCTTATCTTGTGGGAAAAGTCATTTGGATGCATAGGATAATTTGTGTAGCTTAGAGTTGACCTATCTTTGTTATCCTTGAAAACTATAATAACCTCTTAAAAAACACTATTGGCTAAGGGAAAGATTGAGACTCAATATGTTCATCCTCAAGGTAAGTATTCCTAACACTTACTACTATTTATTAATAGATATATTTTAATGAGTTAGCTTATAAATATGTTTCTCTCTTTATGCATTAGGATTACCTATACATTGACTTGAGTAGATTTCTTATTTGCATGTTTAATTTTATGTTTTTTATCCCTATTTGTGCCTCAAGATTTGGTGAGCACTAAATTAGATTTACTTTACTTTTTCATTTAATTTGATAAGAAAAAATAGGACCTATCTCGGGTTATTTTGTGGTATTTGTTGAATAGAGGCTTTGGAACCCTCTATAGTGATATTTTGTGGTAAGAGACCCTTTAGTTAGGTCTAATTAATCCATATTGGTCATGACCCCAATTGCTTAAATATACCAACAAGCATAAGGGCTAGTGTGATTTATCTTCTTCGAGATAGGATTGATTTGTAGATTAGTTTCACTTTACCTTGTCATATATTATAGGTAACCCCACATGAATTAATCCATTTAGGTTTCATTTCATGCCTTAATTTATTATCATTTATTATTTATTTCATTTTAACATCACTAAATCAAATATATTGACGCAGTCTAGCTTTTTGTGCATAGGTTTAACACACAATCAATCTAATCGACAATATCTTTATTTGTGTAGGTTATCTTCAACCATAGGTAATTGGATTGATCTACTTGATTTAGTTCACTTCGTTATATACAAGTTTTTAGACTCTGTCAACCCAATCAAATTTGTTGGTAGGTTAAAAATCTTCATATATATGGCATTTTATAAAACCATCAAATTTAGCATCTTCAAAATCATCAGGTTCATTCTCACCATCTTATTCATTTATTTTATTCATTACAATAATATTTTTCAAACTTTTCAATCTATAAAAATGTAACCATATAGTGAACTAGGTCGACTAGATTGACATAGTTCTATAGCTTACTTTATTTCCTAGGAGAGTTAATTGATTCATTTGAATGTGTTTCTCTTTCTCTTGATTCAATAGACAAAATCAAACTAGTCAATTTTTTTCTATATCGTTTGCATACTTGGTCATATAAACTGACCTTGTACTCTTCAAGTAAATGAATTAACTCATATTACTAGTAATCAACTCATATTTCATTTTCTTTCTTGATTTCTTAGAGTATCACACATAGACTAAATAGGAAGTTTTAATTTATGGATTTAGTCACACTATTTTTATTTTATTCACACACTTCCAAACTATATAATATCAAAAGGCATTACATAAATTATACCCAAGGTCAACCTACTTGGATTTCATCACCAAGGGGAAGCTGACTCAATTTTTTCGCTGAGTATAAATACATGATTAATGGTATATATTGGAAAATCACTTGACACCTTTATCATTTTAGGATTATGAAGTGAGGGGGTATTACCCAATACCAAGCCAATATCATCACCAATACAAATGCCTTTCAGCCTTAACTACTTTAAACCATCCTTAGATTGCCTTTCTAATTCCTTTTTATAACCAACTCCCTATCAAAATTATTTCTAAAAGTTATAAAATAAAACATTTAAGAATGACCATATAGATTAGTATTTCTATTTTTTTGCTTGCTCTCTGATAATTGTATGTTATATTTCAAAACTTGTAGCAACCAATATTGGTACAAAGTTTGTGTGATGTGCCGAAACTAGATTAATTAGATCAACCTAATTGTCTATGTGTTTATTTTGAATATTATACAAAATATCATTAGATCATCCATAGTCATAACTTTCAAAATATGTCTTTACCTTCATAACATAGTCAATTTTCTTAATTGTGTCTCCTACATTTTTTGTTTTCCCATAGAACATATTTTCTCTATTTGAGCCACTCTCTTGTATATGCCTTGTCTTATTTACCTTTAACACATAGTCAACCTATCTGATAGCATGCCTTTTAAACTACCTTATTTTCACCATCTATAAAACATATTCGACCAACTCAATTTTGCCTTTTATAACTTTCATGTCTACTATTCTACAAAATAGTGTTGAATAATTCATCCCAATATCCTACCAATTGATTTTCATTTTTACCAAGTTTTTAGATTTCATCCTTATCATAAATTTATTATTTGATGATAATATAAAATTGAATCAAAAAAACATGATGAGTTTCACCAATCCCAATAGGTTTCCTAAGGCACATCTTATAGCACCTAATATGGATTAAAGCAATGTCCATGTTTCCACTCACACTACCAACTATGGGACTCCTCTCCATTCTTACTCAACACTTAACCCCTTATTTTTATTAGAAGATGAGCATGAACTTGAGTAAATAACTAAAATGATCTTTTTCATCAATGAAATCATTCACCATATATTAAAATATCCTACAACCATATATAACCTCATGTTGGGACCTCATACAGGATAACCATATTCACCTTCCATTATCTTTTCCTAAAGATTTGAGGCAAGCCCTTTATTTTCATCCCAACCTTTCCCCTTTATTACGTCTCCTTCCCACACCATGACATTATTATCTATGTAATTTTCTACCTCCATTCCAAGTATTTATACAAACATGGTAGGTTTAAATCCTAGTGGGGCTCTTCAAAATACCCACATCCATAACCATGCTACAAGTGCATCTCATGCTACCAATGATTTTTTTGATAACAATGCCACCCATGCCACTAGTGAATCACATGCTAATACCTAATCCCATACTCAAAGTGCATCTCAAGATCTTGATACTTCACATATTACTAATGCATCACATGTTATGTCCACTAAACAAAATGTTACTCAAAATAGTCAATTTTTATTAAAAATGCTTAATCAAATACATATATTTCAAACTAATAATACAAATTAGATAATGAAAATTCAAAATTACCTCATACATATCCAAAATCAACCACACCATAGTCTGTGGGGATCATAAAATATTAATTACCCTACTCCTCCCTAGGGATTCACATGGTAACCTCATACCACAACCCCTAATTATCACAAAAATTATCAAACATTTATAAAATGAACCTCTAGTACCTCAAATTGATAACATTGACATATTAGGTATCACTCCCATCATCACTTGTAATGTATACCTTGCATATAAAAACATTTGGTAACCTTTATAAAGATTGGGTTAAGCTTAATACTTTCACTACCACTAAACTCTTAGATAACATGATTTCAAGAGATATTTTATATTGGTACCTTAAATTTAAAACCCACTCTATTACTATCCTAGAATAATTGATCAAATGACTTGTCCAAGAATTCGAAACTAGTGATCTTCTCGAAAATAGATTCTCTCATTTTATAAATTATAAACAACTCGAAACTAAAACAACACAAACCTTCATCAAATGATGGAATAATTTTTCTAACAATTATGAGCATAATATGGTGGATGGTAACCTATTCCACTTATTTACTACTTCTCTCCACCTTAAATTATATTATCACATTTGGACCCTTTCTCTAAAAACTTTGGAAGAATATCTTGACTTAGCCAAATGACAAGACTTCCTCATGCATCAATTTAAACTATCTAAACCTAAAATAAGAACTCACATTTTTATAAAAAATAAAAATCATCATGAAACCCATCATGGTGTTACCAAAACTTATGTCAACATACAAACCATCAAAAATATTGTTCCAAACAACACCATGGAGCACGTTCTTCCCCATAACAACAATTATAATAATAATTCCACATTATCTCAAAATAATCATACTACTGTGCACAAACCATTATAGCTATCATAAATTCCAAACCCCTTATAAAAAATTGTCAACAAGCTTATGACATAACACTTGAATCCCATGACACTCAAAATGAAAATCAATATTTAAACCAAGCTAACTCTGATTTAGCTATCTACAAGGATCCCTTTCCTAACCACCAAAACAAGATTAAATAACATACCCATACTACTAACAACATTGAAATTCTTATAGACCTTAATGATGAAAATGTGGTTAATATGACTAATATGAGAAGAGTAGTTGCTTATATCGATTCAAACCCAACACCTTCAAATCACACCTCTTAAAAATTTTACATTATTCAAGACACTTCCCCATCCCATCTCATTTAATGCAGGCATCAGGACCTAATAACCATACAATCATCACTTTGAACAACACAAATTAACTACACCTCTCATATCATTGATATAACTTATACTCTTATCTAATTTATATACCTCACCAAAAAAATATGTCAAACAACCAAAACTATTTATTTTACTCAACCACAATAAATACGTCAATAAACTATCACACCATCTAAATTCACTCAAACCACTTGCAACCAACCTACACTAACCATACCTTTTCAACATTAATTTTAATTAAACATCCAACCCCCCTTCCAATGAGATCTTACAACACTATGCACCGTTATCTAACAATCCTCTCATGGGTTATGATGAATGGTGTATTATTGCAAAACTTTCCCATCTACCATCTTAAATCCCCTTCTTAGAGCTAATGATAAATTTTCCCTACCATAATAACCACCTAATGTAATTATTATTCAAAATGAACATTATTTATCCTAATGCTATAGGGAAAGAGGCTACCTTATCTAAATTTGAAGAGAGCATACTTCAATAATGTGAAGAGATGTCCATCCATGTTAATAAAATAATGGACACTTCACTCTCACTTAAATTCCCTATGTCTATGCTTCCCAATGAGATATTACTTCATCTAGAAGATCTTCCTTCATAAATTAACATCCAAATAATTGATATCCAAGTTAAGTATGATTTAATTTATGAAAGTTTAGGCACTTATGTTTCCTACCTTAACTTTATCAAATCACTTGGATACTCTTAATGTAGAATTAAATCCACACACAACACATGCTAAGGCTATGATAGAAGATAATTACCTCCTCTAGGTTGTGTTTGGATTCCCATTATCATTCCTCCTATTAACATCTATGTGAATTTCATGATATTTAACTTTCCACTTTCTTAAAATATCTTACTTGGTTGACCTTAGACTCATCGTATGAGATTAGTTACTTCATCCACATGTTAATGTGTCAAATTTTCACACAATGATTCTATATACAATATTTAAGAGGATATCAATCCTTAGAATTTTAAATAATTTTAAGAACATGATGTATTTAAAATACCCACCCTTGAACCCTTACCTAACATTCTATTTTTATAATCCTAACACTTCAACTATCCATTTAACTCCACTAGGGATTATATTATTCATCCATAATTAATTGATAATATTCCACCTAGCCTCTTAGACTCTCATGATGGTGAGCTAGATGAGATAAACCTAAAGATCAAAACTTATAATATTTCCCCTCACATCATCACTCAACTTCTTCATTCTCTTCAACCTTAATCTCATCAGCAACCTTTTAATGGCATATCAGATACTATAACCAAAACTAGACATTTCATTCACCATGCTTCTTGTTAGGATCCACTCCTTAAGAGTACAATTGATTACCTTTGTATAAGAAACTAAACACAGTATTAAACCAGAAGTAATAAGTAACTAGAATACAGAAATAACAAAGAATATGATACGAGAAACAATACAATCTATATTAACACTCTTCCAGAAGGAAATACAATGAAGAAATCTCACTCTTCCCACACCTCTTGGGTGTCCAGTAATTCTCCCTCAAGATTTCTCTCTCTCTCACAATCAATTAAAATCAACTCAATAACCGAGTTGTTATTCCCTTGCTTACCAAGTAGACCTTCTTGATCTTGCACACTTGTAGATCTAACTAGTCTTGCTTACCATGTAGATCTTCCCTGATCTTGCACACCCTACAGACCAACTGATCTTACACTTGAGGATCTAATCCTTCTTAGTCCTTCATCCTTGATTACAATATAGCCCCATGGGTCTCTTAAATAGATCCCAATACAAATAATAATTAGAAACATAGACTCAAGACTAAAATTAGTCTTTACATGCAAACTAACTGTTCATCTAAAACTAGAATAGTTCTGGAATGCACAGATGACCGACATCAGTCTTTGTCTATTTGGAGATGACCGACGTCGGTTCCTATCTGACCGATGCCAGCCAATGCCTAACTAATGCCAGTTGCTGTGTAACTGGATATTATTGACGTTAGTTGATCTGATCAATGTTAGTTATTGTGACACTCAGCAACCTCCACCATTTGCATAACAGTGAAGCTTTTAGCTCCACAACTTAACAATCTCTCACTTGGAGATAAATAGCTGCACATGTACCTATACCTATACAACAACATTCTCTAATTTGTTTCTGGCTTGTATCCCCATCTTTAAGTTTAGTCTTGAAGACCAATAAAAGTTGAATGAAGATTCAACTTCTCCTTTATTCCCGGCTTTGTTAACATATCTGCAGGGTTCTTATCCATATGGATCTTTTCTAGCTTCAACTATCCATCCTCCAAGACCTGTCAAATAAAGTGGTACCTAAGCTATATATGTTCGGTTCTTGAATGAAAGGTTGAATCCTTTGCCAAATGAATTGCACTTTGACTATCACTGTATAATCTGCAACTCTCTTGCTCCTTTCCCAACTCTTCCATGAACTAAGTCATCCATATCATTTCTTTGCTAGCCACTATGACTGCAACAACCTTCTACATCTCTGAAATCTAGCTAACCGTTGTTCCACCAATAGTCAACACATATCATGTGGTGCTTTTCCTATCATACAAGTAACCTGCCATATCTAAATCTACAAACCCATGTAGAGAAGTGCTTAACCTTGCATAGCATAAATAACTACTGCTAGTCCCTCTTAGATACCTAAGAATCCATTGAACTACTTTCCAGTGCTTCTTTCCTAGATTGGCCATAAACTTGTTGACAACTCCCACTGCTTGGGCAATATCAGGTCTAGTACATACCATTGCATACATCAAGCTCCCAACTGCTGAAGCATATGGAATTTTGCTCATGTACTCAACCTAATCATGTGATTTAGGACACTGTTCATAGCTCAACTTGAACTATCCAACCCTAGGTGTGCTAACCAGTTTTGCATCCTGCAAATTGAACATCTCCACCTTAATCACATAATCTTCTTGAGACAAAATCAACCTATGATTTTTCTTGTCTCTCTTAATACTCATGCCAAGGATTTTCATTGCTACTCCTAAATACTTTCTAGCACATGTCTGAGCTACTTTTACCTTTAGCTCAGCAATTCCCTACATGTATGACCCTACAAAAAGCATATACACTACATATAGTAACAGGATAATGTAGCGACCATTATCCAACCTGGTAAAATAAACACAATGGTTACATTGACATTGACTAAAGCTATGCTTTGTCATAAACCTATCAAACCTAAAATACCACTATCCTGGAGCTTGCTCAAGACCATATAACCTGGCCTTCTGTCTCACCTGTCCATTCTCTCTTTTTTTTAACTTATGAATCCATTCATCTTTTAGTGCTTTCCTTCTAGTTGGAAACTCAACCAAATCCCACGTTTGGTTCTTTTCCAAGGAATCAATTTCCTCATTCATGCCATGCTCCCACTATTTCCTAGATTCTACCTACATTTCCTCTTCAAAACTTCTTGGTTTTCCACCATCAGTGAGCAACAAGTAGTATAAAGAAGGGGAATAATGAATTTGAGGCTTACTTACCCTTTTGGACCTCCACATGGGCATTTGAGACTCATTAACATCTTGTTGTCTGCCCAAATTTCATTCTAATAGTGACTGATCTTGGTCATCTCTCAGTCTGCACCAGACCGATGTCGATTCTATCTGACCGATGTTGGTCTCTGTCTAGCCGACCTGGCTGACATCAGTTCTTACCCAATCGACGTCAGTTTCCTTCTATGTGACCTGACTGATGTTGGTTCCTACCTAATCAACATCAGTTTCCACCTACTTGACATCACTAAATTTGGTCTCCACTGGACCGACATTAGTTCTTGCCTGTTCGATGTTGGTTCTTACCTGACTGACATCAATGTCTGTGTTTTCCTATGAGTGATGACTTTTACCCACGAGCTCATTTTGGATCATAACCTTGTCTAAATCAACACTACCTTGCTCAAAATTATTTAACCTCTTGAGTTGATCTCTGTCCATCATCTTCTCCTTGAAAACCAAGGCTTTCCAATTCTTAACATTTGACTTAAGAACATGCATTCCCTTCACACTCATGTTACCAAGCCTACAGAGCCACATCTTTGCATCTACATTTGAAGTAGATAAAATAGAAGGAGAATCAGTAATACAAGTAGATAGATAAAGTGTACCTAATTTCTTACCTCTTGCTAAAACAAGTGCACCCTTGGAAACTTTTCAAGATTCTACTGTGAGAGTTACTGTGCAACCCTCATCACCCAACTTTCCTACAGAAATCAAATTCTACTTCAGGACTGGGACATGCATGACATCCTTCAACACCCATGTTTTGCCATTCTATAATTTTAGCTGTACTTTCCCTTTGCCAACCATTTGACAAGGCTCACCATCCCCTAAATAAACTTTTTCAAAGTCTCTATGGACATAATCATGAAAAAAATTTCTATTTGGGGTTGCATGGAAAGAAGCACCAGAATCTAAAACCCATGATTCTACCTGACTATCCAAAGAAAATATGAGAGCATCCTGTGCAACAATACCTACAACATTTGCTTTCTTATTACCTTCTTACTGATCTTCTTTCAACCAACAATCTTTCTTTGCATGTCCTTTCTTTCCACAATTCTAGCAGATTATACTGCCATACTTGGATTTGGATCTACTACCTATCTTTGACCTTGATTTCCCTTGCTTGCTCTTCTCTCTTTTCCATCTGCTACTTTCAATACTTAAATCATTACCTGATGTTTCCCCTATGGTTTTCCTATGAATTTCTTCATTCAAGATTACACTAACAACATCATCAACTTTCAAGATATTTGAAGCAGACATAGTATTACTTACTGCCATTACCAAGCTATCCCAACTTTCAGGTAAAGAGCATAAGATTAAGAGAGCCTTAATTTCATCATCAAAAACTATTTTTACCGAATTTAACTAGTTTACCAAACCATAGAAATCACTAAGATGACTATATATCGATCCACCTTCCTTCATTTGCAAATTAAATAATTGCTTCATAAGAAATACCTTATTCAAAGCTGAGGGTTTTTCATATAAGTTTGCCAAAGATTCCATTAACTCTACCATTGTCTTTGCCTATGATAAGTTAGAAATCAAAGACGATGCCAAGCTCAAACTTATAGCTCCAAGAGCCTTTCTATCAAGAACATTCCATTTTTCATCTTGCATATCTGTGGGTTTGCATGCAACCCCACCCAGCGGTAAGTATAAATCATTCTGATATAGATAATCTTGTATCTGCATCCTCCATAATTGATAATTCTTGCCATTGAATTTCTCCAATCTTAGCTTACTTTCTTTTGCCATTGCTTTACTCCCATTCAAATAGAAACCCCTATGAGTGACCTGTAATCAACAAACACCAACATGCTTATGATACCACCTATTAATAAACCAAGCTCTGATACCAATTGTTAGGATCCACTCCTTAAGATTACACTTGATTACCTTTGTATAAGCAACTAAACATGGAATTAAACTAGAAGTAATAAGTAACTAGAATTCAAAAATAGCAAAGAATATGATACGAGAAATAATATAATCTATATTAACACTCTTCCAGAAGGAAATACAATGAAGAAATCTCACTCTTCCCACACCTCTTGGGTGTCCAGTAATTCTCCCTCAAGATTTCTCTTTCTCTCTCTCTCACAATCAATTATAATCAACTCAATAACCGAGTTGTTATTCCCTTGCTTACCAAGCAGACCTTCTTGATCTTGCACACTTATAGATCCAACTAGTCTTACTTACCATGTAGATCTTCCCTGATCTTGCACACCCTACAAATCAACTGATCTTACACTTGAGGATCTAATCCTTCTTAGTCCTTCATCCTTCATTAAAATATAGCCCCATGGGTCTCTTAAATAGATCCCAATACAAACAATAATTAGAAACGTAGACTCAAGACTAAAATTAGTCTTTACATGCAAACTAACTACTCATCTAAAATTAGAATAGTTCTGGAATGCACAGATGACTGACGTCGGTCTCTGTCTGTCTAGAGATGATCGATGTCGGTTCCTATCTGACCAATGCTGGCCGATGCCTAATTGATGCTGGTTGCTGTGTAACTGGATATTGCCAATGTTGGTTGATCTGACTGACATCGGTTACTATGACACTCAACAACCTTAACCATTTGCATAATAGTGAAGCTTTTAGCTCAACAACTTAACACTTCTTTGTTTATAAAATAGTTCATACATGTACTATCAAATTTCATACACCTAATTATGATGATGGTTATGCTTTATATGGATTCATCCAAGATAGAAACACTAAACTTCTTAGATATCATTCTTCTTTATTTCAATCTTTTGTGTAACTGGATATTGCCAATGTTGGTTGATCTGACTGACATCGGTTACTGTGACACTCAACAACCTTAACCATTTGCATAATAGTGAAGCTTTTAGCTCAACAACTTAACACTTCTTTGTTGATAAAATAGTTCATACATGTACTATCAAATTTCATACACCTAATTATGATGATGGTTATGCTTTATATGGATTCATCCAAGATAGAAACACTAAACTTCTTAGATATCATTCTTCTTTATTTCAATCTTTTCATTCTTCTTCTATCATTCCTTCTCTTATAGTACCTAATATTAGTTTTTCTAAAGTAGAGATGGAAAACTCATGTATTATGACTCCAATCAAAATAGATATTCTCAGTAGTATACTCATGGATCATGATATTATAGGACCTTATAATTTTTCTAGATATCATGACCCTTCTAATATGATTCTTCTATAGATGTTAGACACTTTGCTTAGACCTATTGCACAACCAACCTTACCTATAGATTAGCTTAGTCCATTTCCCACTCTAGCTTCTCCTTTCCTTGGTGATGGTCTTCTTCCATTACCTTAGCTTGATCCCTTATGTCTACAATGCTTAGATCACCCTTATTATGATATTCATAGAGTTGTTGGTTATTAAATTGAATATTATATTCTGTATCCTTATTCTCAGGCTTATTCTTCTACCTCTTCAACTATTCAACCCCCACAGTATACTAATAGATGTATTTATTACTTCCATAAAATAAATAATCATTCTTATACCCACTACCAAAAACCTAGGTAGTACATTGACACATTACAACAAGTTATTTTCCATCCAAAATACAAGACTATCCCACATCCCAAGCTACTTTTAGAGTACATCCCAAAATATGGGGATGTATATTATCTTTGGCATCAATGTTATACCCATCATATTGATTGATGTCGTGTGATTTAGTAGAATCTCTAATATTTCCCATAGTATACACTAGCACTAATTATTCCTTCTCCTACAAGTGACCTATGAATAAAGGTTCCTACTTATTTTTTAGTTACACCTCCTCCTAGATCCACATATATCATTAACATAAAGATATCTATTCTGAACATTGAGTATTCCAGACATGAGATACGACATGAGTATTACTCTTCTTCCTCTACACCTATCTTTTTACTTGAGATTATACAAAATGAAGTCTTTTCATAAATTTTTATGGAGATTGATGAGACTTTAACTAACATCATAATTTAGCAGCATAGGGATGTTTCAAATGTTATGGATAATGTTTATAGTCAAATCTATCAATATTTGTGAACATGGCATGGTGTTATCTCACATTATTATATTATATGATTTGGATTGGATTTGTGATCCATTTATATATCTTATATTTTTGACTATTTGTCAAACATTATTTTACTTATCTCTTTTGCATGAACCATTATATTATGATTTATGTGTTTTACATGGTTTCATTCTCTTTCACTTTCTCTTATGGCCTATTCTGATTCTTTTCATGAAGTTAAACTTATGATTATGATTTCACTTGTTTCATGGATTCCCTTATTTTTTATGTAATGATTGTTACTATCTTTAACACTCAAATAAAGATAATTATTATTGTGACTTGGTTATACAACCCTTGTTCCCTTAGCATTTTATCTTTAACATATTATCAATTAGCAAGCAATAATTCTTATTTTACTACTTCTATATAATGATATTTTTTATCTCTCTTTTTCTTCATTTCCCTTCCACATACTAATTATTCATATGGTTGAAACTTGAGATTAAATACTGATTCATAGGTAAGCCTAACCTATTTAGTCATTTGTCTTTATAGTTACTTATTCTCCTTTAACCAAAGACTAAATCTTATTTGTGTGTATTGGTTTTATCAATCATGTTGGTTATTCCAAATTTGTATGGAGGAGGAATCACAAAGTCCATAAAAATGTTAAAATCAAAAATCATTAAGACAAAAGGCAATGATCCAAAAGGCAAACATAAAATTCAAAATTCTAATCACACTAAAAGATGTGATTTACTATCTCTAGCAAGTCTCCTATTTCTAATTGAATCTCAAACACCACAGTTGGCTTTAGGATATAGTCAAGCTCCAATGGGATGTGATAGGTCAATATATCAGGATAGAAGAATTAAAAAATATATATAGTGCTACCTACTTTCTCACGAAAGTACCCAATCTTCATAGTAGATCGATAACTCTGTAAGAGGTCCTAAGGAATGGAGAATATGTTATGGGAAGGTAGGTCCATTTTACTTTCTTTGTTCATATAACATTCATGAGTTGATCTTATTATTTAAACTATTTTCATATATAGCTTTGTTCTTATTGTAAGTAGGCATCCTTTGTATTTTGATGGTTACTAGACTCTTGACATATTTCCTTCTTACCTAGTATTCCTCATGTTTACTAAGGTTTTCTCATAAATGCCTATGTCATGCTTTTTTTTAAAATTCCATATTTCAATATAAGAATCCTAACATTTCCCTTTGATGAATAATATTTTTTTAACTAATCATACCCATAGGTTTTCCCTTTATGAATTACATTGTAAGACCTTGGATAGGACTAGACATTACTCACAAAACATTTCCTTATTTTTCCCCTTATTAACATTCACCTCATTGGTGTTCACCTTTTGAGTTTCAGTGTAAGACCATGAATAGGACTAGGATTTCCTCATAAATTACCTCATTAAACCTTTTTAAATTATTCCCACATTTATCTCCACCTCATTGGTGTTCCCTTTTTGAGTTACGGTGTAAGGCCTTAAATAGGACTAGGCTCTCCTCACAAAATATTCCAATAAAAAGTTCATACTTTAACCAAGTCACAATAAAATTAAATAATTTACAATTGAGATAATTTGTGTTATATTAAGATTTACATGTCATTTACATGCTTCCCATATTTATTTAGTGTGTTTTATGCTTACTTCATAAACACTTCATTTTTATATTCTTATTTTCTGATTGCATTATGTTATAACCATCCTATAATATTTATGATACTTCCACTATTGATTTAGTATGATTAATTCTATTATACTTATATTCTATTTTTATTTTCATACTTCTCATATTGATTTCGTATGATTGATTAACTTTATTATTTATTTATCTTTATACCTTTTGTTTTAACACATTTACCACTTTATTACAAATTTTCAAAGTTCCAAACTTGATTTAGTATGACTTATATTTGTTCTAATTTGGTGAAATTTTAAATTTTACTTGGTTTTGAAAACATTTTGTTACTTTTTAATTTACCATTATTTTTATTTATTATATTTATTCATCTTTTTATTTTTACACATTTCCCATCACGATATAGTGTGTATTACATTTTATGATTATTTATAATTTTAAAAATCATTTGATTTATTTTTAACCATGCATGTGTATCACATAATGATATAAAGGAAAACCCACATCACATACTTCCCATTATGTGGCCTTAAGACTATTCATCAAGATTTCATACCTTAGTATTTTATTCAACTTTTTTTTCTGGATCCACGTGTCAACATTCTACAACCCAATGCATATTTTAAAGTCCTTTAAGGCTTATATTTTCTTCAAAGTTGCCTAGGGTAAAATGATGTCATCAAAGTGTCAAAGTATACAAGTTAGAAAGATGATGCCATGTGGTTAAATCTCAGTGACCCATAGCCTTGAAGCCATCCATGTAACTATAAAAATCTATCAGAGTAGCAAGCTAGTGGGATGATGCCACATGGAACAATCTTGGCAACCTAACATCTCAGAGCTATTTGCCAAGTTCAAAGTAGTAAGGCCCTAGAGTGAGTGAGAAGAATACATGTGGTGACTTCTAGGAGACCTTAAATCTAAGTAAGGCCTTTTCCCAAAGTGAAGATATATGAAGGAGACGACACATGAAATTATGTGGATCCCACAATGGGTAAGAGAATAACATATGACATTTGAGGGGTGAAGCCAAACCAAGACTTTAAATTATAAAAAATAGCTAAGTGTTAAACAATGTTGAAGGCAAAACATGTGAAAGAAGATTTTAAAATAGCTAAATTTATTCATTTTGCACCCACAAAACCATGTTTCAACATTACATGGCCCCAGACCTATAAAAATATCCAATAATACTTAGTCAATTTAAAAAAAAAGTTTCCTTGGAAAATTCCATGTCAACATGCTCTCGGGTAAGCAAGTAAGCATGATGATGCCACATGGTGAAATACTAAAGACCTAGCCCCTTAGAATAATCTATGTTGTTGTAAAAGTATGTCAGTATGTAGGTAAGAGGGATTATTCCACATGACATAAGATTTGAAATTTTGGGGCTTGTAAAATTTCATATGAGTTAAAAAATTTATCAAAACTTTGGGTTAGTGAGATGTTACATAGCACAATCCTGCTGCCCCACTTTTTTGTAGAGGTCTATGCATGTCCTAGTAGTGCGTCAAATCCATGAATGAGTAGGATGATGACACATTTTACAATGCCATTTATATTTTTAAATATTAATTATCACACACCTAGAGCTTTAGCCAAGCAAAGAAGTGCTGAGATGACACATGGAAATATAAAATACTAGGAAACTAAGTTCCCACAGAGGATGATTAGCTACCAAGTGCCAAAGCAAGAGATAATAAAAGATAAGACAAATAACAAAGTAAATAAAAAGGAAAGGGATATCCAAATAAATTAATGTGGTATTGATGATGTCATTAACACATTAACTTAAATTTGATGGTTGGTCTAATTGTCAAAGCCATCAAAAGATGAAGATCAACTGTGTAACTAAATTTATTCACAAAATAAATCACAAAGTGGTAGATCAATTTGGGAATGAGTATAAAATAGGTTAAATTCAATTTAATCTCAAAAATATCATTATATAATGGTTGGAACATTTATGAGGATCATGCCAGAGCATAAAATAAAATGGCAGGCTCAAGGATATATGGTAGGCAGTTACACAGGTGTGACCAGGATGATCCCAAAGAGATTCACACTTCCTTGACCCCCCTTCCCTAATCATGATTCAAAATTTTTAATATCCCATTAGTGAGTATGACCATTCAAATCTAAAATTATCCATCTTGGCCTATTTAATTATTTTGAATTTTAATTAGAAAAAGAATCTCTTTTAACACAAAAATGCTACATAAATTATTCCATCTAGGATCCCTATTTTGGGTATGAATAAACTCTACCTTTTGTAATGATATATATTAAATAATTTTGATCAATATAAGAATAAAATTTACCTTCTTCATGTTGATATGCTTGTGTCATTTTGATGTTTAGTTGATTTATGTTTATGACATAATTTTTTTTTCCTCTTCTATGTCTTTTGTTTTCACCTTGTTATTAATAAGCTGAGTTTTATATAGGTTGTATTTTATGTTGACATTATTTAGGATAATAATTTATTGTGGAAACCAAAAAATTATGTATGATTTGAGGCCCTTCGGTTAACCCTTTAATACCTTATACATAGAATTGCAACCTTTATATGAAATATTGATGTATGAATAGCCTATTTTTAGGAGAGTGTAATAAAGTTAAGTCAACTATGTGTCATTTAGTGTTGTTGAGAAGCTGGTATAGGGAGAATAAATAATTGGTGAATCAACTTTCTTGTTTTATTTAGGTTATATTTTTTTCTCTTCCTCCATTTTCCTACAAGTGTAGTACTTTTATGTTAGCCTAGGAGATCCATCAGAGGAAGTTGGCCTTCTTCAGAGGTTTACTCCAACTAAAAGTGGGTACCCATAACCTTGGAGTGTTCCCATTGTATAATTTCAATAAGGAAGGCCTCAATAACCTCCTCAAGGGTGAAATTTATATTGATAATAGGTACCATAGGGTTTACTAAGGTAGATTTCTCATAATACAATAACACCCCATCTAAAATGTCATGGTGTATGGTAATAATCATAGTTCCCCATGTGATATTCTCTACAAAAATACCTAGAGAAAAACAAAATATACATTATATATCATGTATATATCTCAAACAATCTATCTATACCAAAAGCATAAAAAAAAAATACAACTAGTGATCTATGTTAAAAACTTAATAAATTTAATACTTTATTACTAGTGTTAGTGTTGCCAACCATAGTCTCCTTTCCCTCTTGACTTCTAATATCCTCCTCTGTAACTATCTCCATGTAAGTTTAAAACTTGGATACACTACCCATTCCTATCATAGTCCCCTCCTTAGCTTCTTCTTTATCAACCAAATATGTCTAGTAGTCATTCTATCATCTCCATATATGACTACTCATTACTATGCCCCTATCTATAATAGTGGCTTCATCTCTTATGAGATATAGATAGAAATTATCACTCTTATTATGGATCCACTACCACCTCTCCTACGAGATCACCATCAACATCCATAACTATAACATCCTACACACTAGGCCTTGATACCTCTTATTATTATGCCTAACCTACCCATGGTATCTCTCAGTAAGGCCTAATAACATGCATCTATAAAAACACCATTATGCCTACTCTCCCTCTCATCTCTCTTAGAATGTTATGCCCAATAAGTATGCACTTCCATAGGGTGGTCAAATGTGGTAGGCCTAGATTTTTGGGTACATAAGCTACTATATATGGCTCCACACATGAAGTGTAATATCTTATGATATGAACACATGCCAATAGTATAGTGATAGTATCCCAAGTCAGCCATATCACCACAATATCAATGTAAGGTTACCACACTATCTACCCTCATATCATGGTTTATAAATATGAGACATGGGACATGCCATGAATTAAATATACTACCTCCATCACACCACCTGAGGTAACCTATCATCAACCATATGTGGAAACCCTAGTTATTTGATACATAGGGAACCTCTTGTAAATTTAAAAACTCAATAAAATGATAAGTCCCATAGTCATCTACCCCTAGGTAAGCATACCATACATATCATGCATGGGATGCACCCAAATGATAGAGCCTAGATAATATAACGTGCCTTGTTCAAGGATGGATTAACATAAGGCTAATGCATATAGTGGTACCTTCTAATCTAACTTGTGACACAACACATGTATTATCACAAGCACTATCACAACCTTCCAAATATTTAGAATGGTCGAGACATATACATCAAATATGCTAACCCATAACCTAGGGTAAATCCCTTTTGAACCTATCACCTAATGGGCTAGGAATCACATCTAATACTCTATTTTTAGTGGATCACATATTACAAGAGTCTTGATAGTGGTAATTACAAGTAAGGCATAAACATCCTCCAAAGTGATGCCCACCTCTATGGTATCCCCCTCCACCTCCCATAGGAAAGTGTTGATCAATCACTCTCATGATCCTAAGAACATGATGCCCAGATCAACATTAAGAGAGATCCTCCTCATATCCATGATTCCTCCAAATCCTAGGGAAAATATTCCAACTTTATCCATATTTGATAGCCACTCTAGAAAATATGGTAGCCATGATGTATCAACCAAATGCCAAAATTTTTGTCATCCCTACAAAATATCAAATAATATAGAATGTATTAGATATCAATGTAATATTAATACAATACATTCTTAAAAATTATAAAAATACTAAAAATTAACTAATTTATCATATATTTTTTTCTTTTTTTCCTATTTATCACCTTTTTCCTACAAAATCATCCCTTTGGATACTAAATCAGCCCTATCACTTCTTTGCCATACTAAGTTGTCCCTATGTTATGTATTCAACTCATTATTACAAACATAATTATCCTTTTTGATACTAAATCATCCCTTTCCCATCCTTTTCATGCTATATCAGCCCTCTACCACATAGTCGACCTCATTTAACATACTGAATTAGCCCCTTATTACATGTTACATCAGCTAAAATCTACTATGTCATCCATGTTTATCTTTCTAACTGAGTCAACCCTCTGCTACATAGTTATCCATCCCTAATAATATTAAAATAACCTTTTTCTATGCAATCAACCTACTTTATTCATCTATCCTCTTCCAACTAAGTTGATAGGGCCGAATCTATTTAAAAATTGTGGTTACTTTTCAACCATCTACCATAAAATGCCTTAGGCATTTATTAGTCTAATTCTTTCCTACCCCTTATTCAATTTTACCCCTAATTTACCTAAAACATTACTAGGGTAATTTTTGGTATCAATATCTAATTTTCTATATCTAGATTAATTTCAACTAAAATTACCAAAACAATTAAAATTAAAGCACCACTTACTTGAGCTGAATTGGTTGTGACCGTTAGGCATCTTCCAATTTGAAGTTGTCATCTACTCACCATGATTGATCTCTGGGATCAAATGTGGTCTATCAAGGCAATATTTTTTTTAAAATAGTAAAAAAATCAAATGAATTGATTTTCACCATATTTATATTTACTATTCAAACTTATTTACCTATCAATTATTTACCAACATATTCTATTTTTCACTCATAACTTTATTTTTATTATCTCTTTTTTTGAAATGAAAAATGTTTTATAATCCTGATGTCATAGATAATGTTTCCAAATATTAAATGTATATTCTACAAATATTTCAATTTTTCACTTATTTTACAGGTTCTCTTAATATTCCCTACATTGGACTCCTTCACATTTTTCTTTATTACTTCCTACTCTATAACACTAAGGTAAGTAAAGGTATGTAGTTTTTAAATATATCCTTTCATTTATATTATTTGATAATTACTATAATTTACTTAGCTTAGTATTATTTGTTGCTGTGTTCTTTTCTCGAAGCACCATCTTATGTTGCAACTGCATGACACATGATAAAATTTGAGTGGGATATATGTATACATAATATTTTTAGATTTTATCAATTACTGATACTTTTTATCTTATAAAACCCATCACGTCTCAATCTCTCTCAATGCATTTCTTAAATGGTTTACGAGGAAAGGGGTGAGCAAACCATTAGTACTTCACAAGATTTTTGTCCTCTATACCACCACTTTAAACCAAACAAACCTCTCCTATACATTTTCCTACGTTTTGACACATCCATTACACACTCCTCCAAGTAATTCACTACCCCAAATATCCCCTACCTAATCCAAAATCTCTTTTTTTCATTTACCAAAAAAAGTTGCATGGGCTGACATTGTTTTAAAAAATGAGCATATTACAAGACTAGGTAATCCAAATGAACCTAGTCCAAGACCTAACTACTTTATTTATTAAATAACTAGGTTGACTAGGTGAATTATGTCGACTAAAACCTTGAAAGGGTTTAGAGTTATATATGGTGATATAAACACATACTTTTCACTATTTTCATTAGAGAGAGATAGAAATAATCATTTATTTATGCATTTTCTTATCCACCATTCTACTTGAAGATCCATTACTTGGGTTTTCATACTTCCATTGGAGAAAATAATCTTGTCTTATGGGAATAGTATTTTGGATGCATAGGAGAAGTTGTGTAGCCTAGAGATGACCTATCTTTGTTATCCTTATGAACCACAACTACTTCTTCCAAAGCACCGTTGGCCAAGGGAGATATTTAGGCTCAATGATTTCATATTCAAGGTAAGTATTATTAACTCTTGCTCTTATTTACTATTAGATATATTTTCATGTGTTATCTTAGGAATATTTTTCTATCTCCATGCATTAGGATTACCTCTTCATTGAATTTAGTATTGTTCTTTACATGTTTAATTTTATGTTTATTCTCCCCATTTTTGCCACAAGCTTTCATAAGCACTAGATTAGATTTACTTTGATAAGAAAACATAAGACCAACCTAGGTTTATTTTTTATTATTAATTTACTAGAGGATTTGAAACCCTCTCTATTGATATTATGCAGTAATAAACCCCTTAGTTAGGTATAATAGATCCATATTGGTCATGACCCTAATTGTCTAAATGTACCAACAAGCAAAATTAATAGTGTGATTTATCTTATCCATGGTAAGACTAATTTGAATATTAGATTCACTTTCCCTTGTAATATAACATACATTTTTAATTCCATCCTCATAGTATTGGATATGTAAACAATGTTCATCCATTCATTAGGGAGTGGTTGAGGTCAAATAAACCCACATTTCTTCCCCTTTTATAAGCCTAAATCTAGTGTTGAAAGTTAATATAATGTTTTGAGGGGAAGGAAATATTTTTTTTGTATTTTTTTACACAATGGGTGTATGATATAATAGAGGAAAAAATTCTTCAAGTAGGCATAGTGGTTTGTGCTAGAATAGTAAGGAAAAATCACAAGTAAAAATTGGGAAACAAGAGATGTATTCATATTAAAATAGGCATCCAAATCCTGATGGACTCATTCATGAATATATAAACACTCTTATTCTTTATTTGAGTGAAAATAGTCCATTTCCAACCATTTATGTCACTACACATAGTCTCAATTCTACATTAAACATACAAACTATCTAAATCCTATTAGTATTTCTCATAGATAGTGAGTTACAATAATTCAAGTATAGTATAATTTACCAATAATTTGTGTGTTATGTTATTAGATATTATACAATATGAATAGTTTCAAATTTTTAGATTATTAGGTCACATAAAAAAGATAAAACATATTATTGAACCCATTTATATAGTGAGCACATAAAACCCTAGGTTTCATATTTATTTCTAGGGTTTGAATTTTTGTTATTTAAATATAATTTTTAGCCTTGATTTCTTATTTTCCATCATTTAAAAGTTACTCATGGCTATAATGGATATACATAGTTTATATTTTATAACTAAAACCATGATTGTCATCATTACATGTTTTATTTAAATATGAGAAATTTATAAGAAATATGTAATTTCATGGGTTAAATATTTGTGTAATCATACTATTAATAACCATGAAATTTATATTAATTGTCTAAATTTAGTCATCCCAAGTGATATAATGCATCTCATTGATGAAATGCTTATTAATATCAAATCTATAAATATGCATGAAGAATAATTATATACTTTGGAGGGAAAATTTAAGGGAATAGACATATAAAAATTATCAAAGCATCTCCATATGAATACACACTTGATGCATTTTTACTTGTACCTAGAGATGAAATTATAATTAAAAACAAAGATAAGACTAGTGCATCCAGGGAAAAATAGGAAACCTTAAATGATATCTATCAAACTTTTATAATTATTGACTCCACAATAAGTATCTAAATTACCACCACCACCACCACCACCACCACCACCACCACCACCACCACCACCACCACCACCACCACTATGAATACTACTACCAATACTACCACTATGACTACCACTACCACTACCACTACTACCATAATTTTCATGTATACATCTATGGTTACACAAGGTTTCCATAAAATTTATATGCCTATCCTTAAAAATCTTAGATATGTACATCCTATGATCATTATTCATGTCATTTAATCATCCACACTTAGTACACAATCTTTCATGTAGACTATTATGTATCGACAGTATAAGGTGTTCTAGTTAGAGAATCATGATTATAGATAGTTTTATTTGATTGAATCTCATGTTTTGATTCATAATCCATTATTCAAAAATATTTAATCTTATACCTTATATGTTTATTACCTTTAAAACTTAAATTATATGATGGTAAAGGTGTTCTAGATAAAAATGTAAAAGCCTTTAATGTATCATGTTTAGACTATGCCTCCAATGCCAAAGTGTTGACTATCTTGTTTTAATGAAGTATTAAAGAGTACATAGTAAATCAGTTATATTAACTCTTATTCAAATCATTAATGCATTAAATCCTCTCACAAATTATTTTCTATCATATTTTTTTATTAGTATCAATGAGAAATTTTATTATGAACAAAATGTAAAACTAAACAAGGATCAAATGAAACAATCAATAATTGTTTGATTCAATATAATATTATGATTTATAAGATGAAATATACCATGGATAATAATTTTACACAAGATATATTAAATAAATTTTTGATTATCCCTCTCTGGTGAGTTTATTATTCTCAAAAAATCAAATTATTTGATGAGTTTTTCCATATAGTTAGAGATTGAGAAGTTAAACTCACCTCTTTGAATAAGCTGAAGTATGTGACTAATAATACAAATACTTCAACTATAAAGTTTGAAATCAAACAAAGATATAAGATGAATTAAAATGATAAAAATACTGAGGAAAAATTATTAGTTAATGTAATTTCCATACTTACTAATTGGCTTATCTTATTTAATCAACCAAGGAGGAAATTGTAATGGTTACCTAAACCTCCTAATAAGATCTTACAAAATTTACTTGAGTGAAACCTAATATATATATTTACACCAAAGGAAGTTGATATAAGTAGGAATATACCTAAGGGACATGACAATAATTCATATTGTGATCACCATAGATGTGATGTGAATTCTAAAAAATGATGTTTTGGTTTGAGATATAAAATTCATGATCTATTCAATGATAAAACTATTGAGATTAACACACAATTGAACCACAACCTAATGGTAATTTAATTTTTATAATATTTTATTATCCCTTTACAAACCATGAAAAAATGGAAAATAAGATAAATATTTAGGTGCATATGAATTATAATGTAAAATCTCACCTTTAGGCACTTCAACATCCATTATATGGTATTATTGGAACATTTATAGAAACATCGATGAGATGTTATATGATTACATTTGATGATAACGTGATTATGTAAAATTATTCTAGTTTAAATTCCTTATTTTAATGAGAATAAATTTATTCATATCCTATATATAGTGTCATGGTAGATAACGGTTCAATTGAAAACATATTTACCATGCCACTTGTTACCAGTCTTTGATATACACATGAGGATTCAGTGAATATAACCAAAATAGTTAAATGATTTGATATAAAAAACACAAAACTCTTGGGAGTGTTTTAATATCACATAAGGTGGGACATGTAGTAATTTATAATCCACTCTTATTTATACCATGTATATGGGAAATTGACATGTTTTTTGGATTCATTTGGATAAATAAGCTTTATGTAGTATCATATTCAATACATAGATGTGTAAAGTATATACATTGAAAAAAGGTGGTTATAGTTATAGGTATTCCACATGATTATCCTATTTATCCAAATTTATTTACACCCATACCCCTCCCCCATTCCTTACCTCAAAATTTATGTATACAACCTATTTAGTTTCATTCTATGTACACATTTCAGATGAAACTAGTTGAATTTGCTAGATTGACAGTACTTCAATAACCATTACCTTAGAGGGTTATTCAATATTGTATCAAAAATATACTCCATAATTACCTAATATAGTATTTAAAAATATTTTTTATGTTCCAAAATGAAGACAAGAACATGTTGCATCTATACAAAAAATTTCATAGGATAAAATGCCCCCTAGTCATCATACAAAATATCCCATGAGTTATATTGATGATGATGAATATACTATATCATGATATTATCTCTCAATTTATATTATAGATATATATGATACTAATCACTTATTTTGAGTGAAAAATCCTTGATATAAAACCTAAATCTAACTTTCCCTTGATGGGATAGTTGGTTAGTATTTTTAGATAAAAAATATTTCAAAAAATATAAAAAACAAAAAATATTCTGAAAATAAAAAATCAAGAGCTAAACATAATATGTTTGATGGTTTAATTATTCATTTATGTTATTTATAATGTATTTTGTATATAATATATCCTTTTCCATATGCAAATTAATTTTAAAATATATGAATGAATTGTAGTGCAAACATGTTATACATGATGCATGGGTGTACAAATGCAGAACATTCCTATACATAGGGACCATACATATATTTTTGTTATATCATTCCATAGGTAACATTGATGTATATTGTATATTTATATGAATTTTAAATCTATCATGTTCATCTACATTGACTGATTTTGCATTCCTTTCTCTTTATTATATTATTTATAATACTAAATGTTATAGACACTTTGTTTTGGCCACATCCATGTCTAAAATGAATATTGGACCAATTTCTAGAAAATGATTTAAATTAAGCCTAGAAATTACCCAAACAAGTAGTTTCATCCATAAATCAGATAATGACCATAATCATATTGAAGCATCCCTATTTAAGGTATTATCTTGTATGCAATAATAATCTCTCATAAGTTGTGACCAAACAAATTGACACTTTCGACCTATCAAATGGGGCACTTAATCCAATTCTTAAAATGAAAAAAATACTAAGAAGAATTTATTAAGAAATAAAATCAAATTAAAGTCTTAGTTAAATATTCCATGTTTAATTTATGAAAATGTAATTTCCAAAAATTAAAATTTAACAAATTTAGCAAAAGTGAGGTCATGATGAGATCATCATCCTCAAAGTCAAAAATGGAAAAATATCAACATAAATGCCTTAAAATTCAGAAATGTTGAGCCATTCCTCCATAAATACATAATTAATGACCTTATTTATTATATTTACCCTCCTAAGGTTGACCCTAGTTAACCTAAACCTGACTACACCTAGATTGGGGATAGTGTGAAGCCTATAAATACAAGGCTTTACACTCACTTATAACAAGATTTTTTGTTTAATGTTGTAATGATAAATTCCTAATATGAAATATTCAAAATGATCAATTTCCAAGGCCATATAAAAAGTGGACAAAGGGATATGATTCTAGAGAAGCATTGCTCACAAGGTGAGTTCAAGCCCAACCTCATGCCAACAAGCTCTTAAAACTTAAAAGTAAGGTAAAAGTGTTCAATAATCTTCTAGTTGTATTATTTTTTCTTTTTTATTTAGCTCCCCCTAGATCCTAGGCTTGGAAATTGGCTTTATTTGATATTTTTTTTCATTTCACTAATAAAGAGGAGTTAAAAATCATTTTTCCTTGGATTCTTTGGATATATAATGACATGCTTGGCAGGACTAGACATAACCCAAAAATTAGCTTAGGAGTACTTTGGAACTATTATAAATCTAAAAAATACCATTTTAGACCTTAGTTTATCTATTTTCTTTCAAAAATCCTATGTCTTTGTTGACTGCGTATTAGGGACTTCACCTCTACTAATCAACAACTTCACCACATTTTATGTATTCTATTTTTTTTTTACCTTTTCAGGTAATAAGCAGCTTTGCCACTGCATATCAATGACTTCACCTTAAAATAGTGATTTTACCTCTGATAATCAATAACTTTACCTTGTGGCCATACCTACCTAAAAATAAAAAATTCATTCATATCAAATAGTAACTTTGTTCTTTGATAACGACAATTTTATTAGGTAACCATATTTATATTTGCTTAAATTTTCAAGAAAAACATTGATTTTATTGGTTATAATCAATGAATTTGATGCTACTAAGTAGTGACTTCACTAAAGTGTTGTTTGTTTGGTTTATTTTTAGGAAATTAGTGACTTCACCCTATTGGGTAAATGGTGACTTTGCCTTGTCTCAAAGACCTGAGACTTCAAAAGTTTAAATTTTTTTACTTCTTCACAAAAATTAGGTCAATCAAATTAATCCACCAGAATTTGTTATAGAGAATTAGGAAAGTTAAAAGAAGTTTTCACATCCTAGAAAGACATTTTCACATCTTATTTTGGTGTTTAAAACTTGAACACACAACTTTCATTTTTCATCATTTTCAAGTTTTCATAAAGGGACAAACTTCAATCGCACTTTGAATTAGTGATTAAAAAGAACACTTTATGTTTAGTGATCCTAAAAGTAATTTAATTTCTTGTTCTTCATTTTCAAAGTCACTTAGCTAGTTTTTATTTCTAGAGTAGTTTATTTTTTAGTAGAACTTTTATGTGTACGCTCTCCCCTTTTCCCTATTCAATAACTTGGGTGACCAAAAATGCAATTGTTTTACTTACTTTTTAGAATCACCCAAAAAAAATTAGGTATACTCTCCTCTCATTTTGAGGGTCTTGTGTGACTTAGAGACAACTAACTTAATCATTTTTATTTCTTTCATTAGCTTGTGAGTGGGACGTCATCACCTTCTCATAAGTTATTTGGGACTTTGACCTGGGTTTCTTCTCCTAGAACTATTCCAACCCCACTTGATGATGGGGTATATAAATTGGGGAAACCATTAGATGGGATAGTATTTGATTAATTATCTTAACAATCCCAAAGGGTACCTAGGACATGCAACAACTAGACATCAGAATTCACTAAGAAGTATATAGATACATTTGTTATGTAAAGGAAAATACTAGTGCATAAGGAGATAAGGGGTTTAGATATAATTGATGTGAACTTATTCCCAAGTGTTTTTAGGAACTTGTGGAAAATTTATAAATCTAAATCTATAATTTAGCATAATTGACCACACTTGTCATAGAACATCTTTCCAAATGTTGAGTTGCTTCAACACTCTAAGTTCTTACCATGTAAGAATTTTTGAGGGACAAAGGGGGATTAAAAAATATACCTACATGCACTTTTTTATTTATTATATTAATAATTAATTCCTTTTAAGACTGGTATATAAGTGGAAACTTTGGCATATATGATGGATATATTATGTCAATTTTAGAATAGGATCACACACTTAGGTGAAGCCTTTTATTTTACATGTGTGTTATTTGAGTCTAAAAGTGATTTTTCCAAAATCAAAACAAGGAAAGAGACATATGTTACATAAAACATTTTACACAAAGAAGTGTTATGATGTATAAATCACTCAATCCATTTACCTTATCTCAAACTAATACCAAGACCAATTGTGCCATTATTTTTAGACAAGACATTATTGCACTAGTAGTTTTAGTCTAGACATTTATTCATTCAAGTCTTTAAAAATGTCATTTAAAATTCATCTTCCAAAGTTTAGATCTAAAATGATTGGTTTACAATTTATTCTTGTTTACAACTTGGGATTGATTTATTCACCTTTCTATGTCTAGATTTTGCAACTTGGTTTGATTTTTAGTTTGATTTTTAAAGACATTTGCCTAGAGACCAAGTTTCATTTTACCACATATTTCCTTGAATCCAAGTTTTTATTTTGCACCAAGTGTACCATTTGTTTCAAATTAGGATCTTTAGACTTAAGAGTGTTTAAAAATTCACATGCCTAGATCAAGTTTCTTTCCAAAAACCTAGTTAAAGTTTATTTTTGATACAGATTTCACATTACCTAGATTAAGTTTATTTAAAGACCTAGTTTCTGATACTGATTTCATGTGCCTAGTTCTGGACCTTAGTTTGTTTTCTTAGTAAAAATATTTCATGCCACATTCCAAGAGTTGAGTTTGTTTAGAACATTTTCCAAGACCAAAATCCAAGTTTTCCTTTATTTGACCATTCATTTGAAATACCTTAGATGGTTAGTGGTACTTTACACCAAGTTTTGATTGTGAGATTTTAATAAGAGATCATTCTAGACAAATTTCAAATCATTTGCAACAATATAATGAGTTTTCATTCTAGGCCAAGTTTCAAGACATTTTCACTAAGATACCAATCTCTTCAGACCAAGTTTTAACCATTTGCAATATTAAACCAACCTTTTGTGAGATAGTTGATTCAATCATGCCTCATTATGCAAATAGAGGGACCATGCATAATTTGGATTAAGATATTGTTATCACAAGTGATCCATTTACTCATGAGCATTATGAAGAGGAAGTAAATTATGTAATTAATCTATATCCCTCATAATACAAAATCAAGATCCTTTAACACACTATCTTGCTAATAAACCTTCATATCCATGGTAATAATAGGAATATATGACCCAATACCTAGAAAATGTTTTAAGTGTCATATAACAAGTTCAACAAAAAGAATTCCATATCACATAACTTTGAAAACTAGCATTGGTTATGATCCATTCTTTTTCAATCGTCACCTCCTAAATAATAGGTACATGATCCTTTTTAGAGTGGTGGATGTAGGCACTAAATTTGCTTCATACTTTCCTCACAAAAATTTACCTAGCTTGGTGTGTGCACCTATTAATAGGCCTTAAGTTAGAACATTTTATTAAGCCTCATCTATCCAAAGTTAGGCTCTACTACCAATGCATAACCTAGAGTTAGTTTCACTTCAAATGGAAAGGGTAAAATTATTGACCAAATAGCACAAATAAATTAGGCATACCAAATGTACCTCAACTTGGTTATAAATATGAAATCCATGAAAATTTATAATATGCCACTTATAGAGTTATCTCCTTCCATGGGGATATAAAATGACTCATTGGGTTATGCCAACCCAACCATAGATCTGTTTGCTCAAACTATGACTATTGTAGACATGTTTCATGTTCTTATAAATCAATAATAAACCATAATGTAGATTGAATACCTTTTTCAAAACATGGTGGGTGACATGCATGTATACCCCAACCCAAACTAGGCTTAACTAGATATTGAGTGGACTAATTCATAATGGTTTCCAATGAACATTGTGAGTATTTTGTAACATGGGGTAGGAATTTTAATCTCATAAGTGTAACACATAACTACTCCCCCTCAACTAGTTACTTCCTCAAACACACAAGGGAAAAAGTCAACTATAGACCAATCTTCCACCTTAATCAATACTCAATACTACTTCACCTATGAAAGTGGTGACCAACATTATATAATATACAATATAGACCAATGTGCCACTCTAATAAGTGGTAAATATTCCATCCCAAATAGGGCCTAACCAATAACATAATATTATTGGTCAACAAAATCTTATCGTTGGACAACAATAAATACTTGGTAGGTAAAAAGTATTTAACCAATGCTAAGTACCAAATATGTAATAGGTACCTAGAATACAGTTGGTGTCTTATACCCACCAAATATCATACCCCCAATAAGTTCCAACCATGCAATAATTTCATCAATAAACATTTGGCCAACAACAGATACCTTTCACAATATAAGGTTTGAGTAGTAAACATCAAGTTTTATTTCTAACTCAACAACCACAATTTATCCTTCAATAACAAATACCACCACACAACCATATTTCCTTCTCAATGAAAATCAAATTACTAATCCCAATACTTACCACTAATAAGTGCCACCCAATAGTACATTCCTAACCAAATATAACATCTTCGTGGTATGGAAACTAATTAGGTGAATACATAATAGTCTACCATGCTTTTATTATACCCCATCTAGAATAATTCACTTGGAACCACCTAATCCCAACCACAACCATATCTACCTTACAATTTTATATCCTAATAACTACAATAGGTAAATGATACAATTGTAAATATTTAAATGACAAAGTAGGGAAATAAATTTAAACTAGAAGAAATATGTTCATATCCATCTAATATGGATTACCTACAGATACATTTCCTTCAAGATTTGAGCTACCCAAGTTTAAAAAGTATAAATTAAAAGGAGAGCCAAGAGAAAATTTTAAGGAGTTATATGTTTCATTCTTATCATTAGTTTTAAATGATGTTTACCTACTTCTCATTTTCCCATGAAGTATAACTAGATCACCTTAAAATGGCTTCTTAAACTACCCAAAAATTTAATACCTAATTTTGATGACTTGTCAAAAAAAATTATGCATAATTTATCCTATAATCTCCAACATGAGATTACTAGTATCTAGGCCAAGTACAACAAAGGCCTAGGTAAAATTTTACAAGTTATCTACAATAGTGGAGCATACTTGCTAGTCACTTCATGCACATATTATCAAATAAATAATTGGCCACAATATTAACATGTAACTTATAGAGTGATATATCTTATCACATGGAGATGTATTGTGCCCATACATTTGAAAAGATAATTAAAAAAATACTAAAAATTGAAAAATCGCTTATTAACAAAGGGTGATCAATTTGTATACCCAAAACCAAAACTAGATCCAAAATGAAAATCTAGGCCCAAGTCAAAACCCAAACCTAGTCTAAATGTAGGTTTATGAACTAACACAAGCTAATAAATTTGAAAAACCTAAAGCATATAACTAAAATAATAATGTTTCAGATAATGGATTCATTAATTTGTGTCATGTCTAAATGGTACAAACACTATCTTCTCAACCTATTCTATAAATGTTATCTACTTCATAACCATGACTAGCTCTAAAAAATATAACTACTTCTATACATACAGTCACCTTAACATCTACCTTTGTAAACCCTTCCTCTAAGAATAATACCCAATGCTATAGATTTTAGTGACTTTGGTGATCCCATTGAAGTGGTGTTTTACAAATTATCCACAACCAATATGATTAGTTGGCCAGTTCCAAAGCACATACCTAAAGTTTTACCTTACCCTAATTGGTATAAATAGCATGAGTTTTGTAAATACCATCATGTTCATGGTCATTAAAAATATTGGTGTGTGTATTTGAAGCACCTCATTGATAATATGTTAGAAAATGGAGAGATCTAGTTTGATAATGAGGCTTCTCCTTCCAATTAGAACTTAGGTATTTATTGAGACCCTTTTCTATAACATAATAATACCAATTAGAACTAATAATAATGAAGACCACTACCATAATCAAAATAAACACTACAACATTAACAACAACAACATGAACCATAAAATGGATATAACTAATGCCAAAATGACCCTAATAACCAACATACCTATCACGCAGTTATACATGACTATAATAGAGTTGTGGGTATCATTTAATGTGGTCATGTATTCATAATATCCTTAACTTTCTCTACCTCCATCCCATCACCACCATGTCTATTTATATCCTAGCCAATCTATCAAACTTGTCCACCTCATCCACCCTATACTAGTTCCATGAGTGCCTGTTATGGTGCTTATGTTGGTACTATTAATATTAATGGACAAACTTATGCCTACCATAGTATATAGGCCTATGCCAAACCTACATTTATTGGACCTAATACTTAATCCCATGGATTCTATGTAACTCTTATATAACTAGTCACTACCACTTGCCTAGTAATCATTAGTGTCAATTGATTGTTCTCTTGATAACTATGTGAAAACCACCTAGGACCCTTTAGGACATACTACTACATCTCAAACTACTACCCTATTTGATCATGCCTATACTCCTTAATGAAGTGCACCTATCACCTAGTTAAAAAGCATTTGGTCATCATGAGTCTAGTATACCATCTATCCCATGGCTAATCTACCTATAAGGTAAAATAGGGTCACTCTGTCAAAAAATCTAAAGTAAGATCATCTAGCATACATTGATAGAAGTAAATATCCCCACAGTTCCCTTTATAACTTTCACCTATCTACACCCAACCATATTCTATTAGATCCTATAGGTCTTTTATCCTCATGTGCCTAACTAGGCATTCCACTACTATATGCTTCCATTCCAACACATGGAATAATATCATTACACATATACTATGACCTCCTTGGTAGGCCACTATGTGTAAGTCCCTATAAAGATAGGCCAATAGTACCAATGCCCAATCAAATCTATTGATGTCATCCATCATAGATCTAATAAATCCACCTAGGCCCATGTGAATAACTTATCCAATATTTTTAGTTAGCAATATGCCACTAATAATTTTCATGAGTATAATAACATATTTATCTACTAGTCTTGGTGTTGTTAGTTATTAAGATGCCTAGTCTTTTGGCTAAATCTATATATAAGACTTTAGCAGGTCAATATATACCTTCCCATATGGCATGGTAATATCTTTGTAGATGGTGAAATCATCCAATACTTCCTATTAATATGCTAGAGATATCCATAGTAGCCTTCATCCTCTCATAATTAGTTTGAGGATATGATAGGTATCTAAAAATGTCACTATCACCTCTCTCATAGGCAAATGGAATGTGAAAGTTTTAGAGTAACATTGTTTATATAGTTCACTCAAGTATGCTCAATCTATTCTAATACTAGGCATCTACACCACCTCATATAGACTCATCAACTCCAAAAACTTGAGAATCTCTACTATCCATATTTGTTGTGTCTATAGGAAGTGTAAACATCACTCACATGCTTTCAATACCTTTACCCACTCCTAAAACTATAGATATATTATCATCATGTTATATCTATGATTTTATCTAAAAAATTATTTTTCTAAGTCTTACACACTTTATAAAACACATATGAGTTATGCTTTTACATTTTTGTATCTTTGTGAAGATAAACTTTAATCTAGGGCATGAGTTATAGGAATTGGGTCTTACAGTGACCAGTGGTGGAATAGCTATGAGAAATGCAACTGTTAACCTAGTCAATTCAAATATGGATATGGATCCTAGATCTACTTGAATGGAATGGGGTGATGATTTATTTATTCTAAAGTGGATAAGACTGAAAGAAACTATAAATAGAGGGAAATGTAAGGAAGAAAATGGGATATATAAATAGAGAGCATGAATTCTTTTATAACTAACTCTAGGACAAGAATAAATTCCAAAAATTAATGCTTGTAAACTAATAATTTAGCACATAAAATTAAAAAACCTACTGAAAAGGTTTGAGGGATATGATGTAATTAGATCTAATTTATCAACTAAAGTTTGATTGTTATCTAAACTATTGTAACATATCTTAATTTTAGGATTATACATGATACCAAAGAGCATATTTGACTACCTATGGATTAATCTAGGAAGTTTCACCAAATTGCATCTCTACATGGATTCCAAAGAGTAACTTAGCTAACTTGCTACAAGAAAACAAGATCTATCATCCCAAATTGTTACTACACATTCCAATTAACAAAACCTTATTAATTGATTAAAAGTTACTTGAAATTACTATTTCATATATCAATAGACACTAAATTATTGGTTAGATCAAAAACACATACTCAATATAAAACAAAAATGAAAATAAAACAAAAATGAAATTGACAACCATACAACACACACTTGTAGAACAACTAAATTTTTTCTTATCTATATTGAAATGACAAAATTTCTCGTTATTTTGGAATTAAATAAATACATGTATATATAGGTTTGGGATGGGGACACCTCATCACTCAATTTTTTCTAAAAGTTTGCATCTATTTCAAAAAATATCTCCCAAAGGAGTACACATGGGACACTTGGAAAAGGATGTCACCAACAGACAAAAATTATTAAAAAAACATATAATACCACTAACTAACATCATTTTAGAGGGGATTTCATATGATGAGTTAGTTTTAGTGGTGGACACCTATACTTTAATGGTTGTTGTTGTTGAATTTGTTTTAATAGTGGGCCTAGCTATTGAAGATGTTGGTAGAGTTGAGATAGCCAGTAGGGGTGATATGGCCTGAGAAGCTTCCTTACTTGAATTTATGAGTACAGAGCATGGCTCACATTAAAATCATTCTTGAAGGTCCTAAAATCCAATAGGGCTATCTTGAAGAGTTGGGGGATCTTGTCCATTAATTTTTTGTGTGGTTTCAATGTAACCTTGATCTCTACATAAATAATATTTGTACCAAAGACCCTATTTCTAGTAAAACTTATCAATTGTTATAGGTCATCATGGGTCTTATATATTGTTCCCTAAACCACTACTCTAAAATTATTTGATTCTTTTATAGGAAGTCTTTATAGATGATATTATGGACAAATTATCCACTCTAATTAAGTACACCATTAACTCTCATTTCCCCTATAATTGTGATAGATTTACCATCATAATTGGTGAGTTGACATACTAAATTTTTCATCTATTGATGACATTAAATCAAGATATATTTTCTAACAACCACATAATTTTGGACCCATTCATCATCTGGAGTAGTAATCAAATTTAAATGACTGTAAGCCTTGTCCCTAGCTATGCAGCCTATAGACTAAAGCCTGGCCTCCATCTTATTCATGTAATTCATAAGGGATAAGGACATCTCCCTCATTTGGGATAGGGTTCATTCTTTGCATCTCTTATTATTTGGAGGACATCACATATCTTTTAGGTTTTTCCCTGCACACTACTTATAAGGTCTCTTTGAGGCTAAATGGTGATCCTTTCTTATAGGGCCTCCACGTATTAATCAAATAACCTAAACATATAATTTATTAATCCCCTTAAGGAGTCTAAAAAAGTATATCAGTTTTCCATATGATCACCCAAGTTAGAGGGGAGATTTTTATGTTTTTTAGTTTATTGGAACACATCTTATCTTTGTTCCAACTTCATTTGATGCCCTTCAACCATTATGGTTTTTATTTTTATCATCCTCATAGTCTTATTTTCATTTTCAAAATTAAAATTTACTATGGGCTACTCCATGATGACCAAATCCTACTTTCCTACCTCTACTTGTTGCATCTTCTAGATCTATTTAGGAATATTCAAGAAAATTGGTTGTTGTGAAGGTTATGCCTATCCTGTGGGAGTGTAAGAGGGAGACTACTTGGGGGTATCATGGGATTGGGAGAAGATATTTATAACTAAGGTAAAGGAGGAATGGATCTTCTCCATCTAGTGACCTTCTTCGGGGCCACTATATCAATGATTAGTTTCCCTTTGTCTGACCCCTTTACTAATGTAACAGTGGCAAATTCTGCCTAGGCCACCTGGCCAATTGGAAGTCCTAATTGGGTAGATGGATGGGGAGGAGTGGATGGGGAATAAAATATGGTAAAGGATATTAAATTTTCAAATTACACCTATTTATTGAGTCCAACAAACTGAGGGTTAGAGGTAGTAAAGAATGAATAAGCATGAGGGGTATTAAATAAGTTTTACAAATAATCAATGTATGAGTATCCCCAATAGGTCCTTTTAAATCTTGACTAGGGATACCATAGCTTGAATTATTGGGTATGGGGTTAGAATTTTAAAAAAAATCCCTGTAGGTGCTTGGTCCTTATTTATTTGGGTTGAAAAATCTAAATTATGAGTAAAAATTGCTATAGAACTAACTAGGTTAAAAGTAGTTATTGTAATAGATAAGGAATGAAAAGCTTTTGTACTCACAATTTGTATATTAAAAATCTAGGAAATTTTTATAATAGATATAATTATTATGTTAGGAGGTACTAAGGATAGAGATATACTCACTAACTACCCTTGGGTTGAAGTTGGATATTTTGATTTTGATTCATCTCCATTGTCCCCAACTTAGTCTTGAAGTAATTCAATTGAGCCTAAATTGGTCTTTAAAATTACAACATCCACAGACTAAGTTTCCTCTATCAACCCTTTTTATCACTCTCTGTGGTCTCACTAAGAGTCTTAAACAAAGAGGTCTTTGTCTTTTCTTCCCATTCCTCTTCTATGAACCATTCCCATCATACAAGTTTCTCTTTATCATCTTTACTACTATCTAATATTTTTAGGGTTCTACTTCCTTAGAGCCTTGGATTTTATCCTTTTCTCCCCTAAATTTTATTTAGAGGATCCCTTCATTAGAGTGACATAAGGGGAAATAAAAGGGGCATTTAACTTTTTTTAGTACATGAGGTGTGGTCCAATGGGAGTAGTAGTTGTTTTTGATGGTGAGGAAGTGGGTGGTGATGAGGCAATGGCAACATTGGTTTAGAATGGGGATGGAAATGATTCCATACTATAAATTGGGAGGATGAAATATGAAAGAATAACTAATTATAATACCATGATTAGATGAAAAGGAAACGTATAAAATGGACTGCTAAACTAAACTATGATTATAGTACTTAATGTAGCATCTATTAAGAGAAGATGAAAAGACATTATGGTCTTTTTTGTAATGGTGACCACTAGGATGTGAAGCTGAGGAGACCCTTGGGGAATTCCTTGATCACTTCCCATAGAAGCATGCCTAGATGGTCCAACTTGCTCCTACCCTGGAATTCTAGCCTGTGAGAAAGGTCCAAGAGGGGGGATTTGAATCCTAATCTTCTTTCTCAATTCTTTGAGCATATTCCTTGGTAGTATTAAAGTTATATTAATTATGCCTAGCCACCACCATCAACACATTTACCTTGTTCATATTATCTTGAACTTATATATCATTCAAATCATTTAGTAACACCTCATCATGTAGATATGGCACTTGGCCATAATCAATTTTCACCTTATATTTGTTTCTATTTAGATGGTTCATAACATTTTTAATTATATCCCATTACCTATACAGTGCACATTTAAAATCGTAGGAGTCCTAGTTTTTACCATTGGGTGGAAATGTTCCCATTTGGTGTATAAAATTTGGCCAATGCTTATAGGTTTTGGGTAAAGTGTTCCTTATCTATAACTCCTTCGATTAACATCTATGGAATCTACCAATTGAGCTATAATTTCTTGTTCTACCACCTTATCTGGTACCAACTGAGGAATATACATGGGAAGGGCCTTAGTTCCCTCTATTATGATTATTGTGAAATCTAGGTAGAACCAATAACTACCAATCTTTCCAATAGTCCTTCTGATATGATCAGATAATATGGGCATATCCTTACCATAAATGACTTGGTACACTATTGGATATAATTTTTTTGTTATCCTTGTCATGTTATTCTTAAATATGTGGATGTTGATGAGTTAAATTCATCAAAAATTCTATTATTGGGATATTTAGGAGAGGGTTCCTAGGGTTCTTTGAAAGTTGAGTGGATTGTTCCAATTATAGCATCCATTAGATAAGACATCATATAAAAATTATGATTTGGTCAATTTTCTATGCTAATGACCTAGTGAATCAAATTACCATTGATGATTTCCCTAATGTTGATGACCTTGGTAGAGGTGAAGATGGTGTCTATAATGGGAATCCAAACTCATTAACCTAGGTTATAGCTGGGACACCATAGATTTTATTCAATAGGGCCATGGTAATCCTGATTCCTATCCTAAAATTAGTACTTGGGATGGTAGAGATGAGTACCTTCACCTTGAAGGTGGTTGGGTCATGTGCCCACTCCTACAACTTACTAGTAACATTATTGGCTGACATATATTGGCTAATTAGGGTTTGATTATAGGTTTCCTCTAGGTTAGGGAGTTGGAAATACTTCTCAAAGGCATGCCCATTAGCATAGGCCATATGGGTGTTATTCTTATGGACATGTAGATTTTTTCTAGAAAATTGACCATTTGTAAACAAATCATAAACTAGGACAAAGTAGGGAATTGCCTTTAGTTTTTCCATTACATTAACACCATGTCCTACTTGTAACTTCTTGTAAAGGTTGATAGTTATTCCTTAGGGCCACAAGGATCTATTTTCTTAACTTCTTCCTAAATAACTGAGTAGTATTCGAAGTCACGATTGAGATCCACTTCATCAAACTTTAAATCTGTGTATTGGTTAGATCTTGTAATGGAATATGTAGAATAGGGAGGTGGTAGCTTTAAAGCAAAATCCATTTCTATGCACTTAAGATTTATTTCTTTATAACTATGTGAATATTGTTCAATCAAGATAGAACTTGATTTTATACTTGTAAGTCCTAATTTTATGGTAATGTGATTAAAACTGACTAGGTTGATTTCATATATTACCTCTTATATTTACTTACTTTGTTGAATTAAATGTAGTTGACTAATTAGTTTAGATTAATGGCTCTAATAGATTTGACTCTTTTTTGTTTTAATCTATTTTCATATTTTGAATTTGCTTTGTGATGTATCATACTTTTGTGAACCCCACTACTAGGTGGTTTTCACTTCTTAGCTTTGAGTGATTTTTCATCCTTTCTTAGACACTTTTTGACTTGTTGCTTCTCCCAGAAGCATTGCCTTACCATTGTTATACCTTTATATAGTTTTAGGGAGACATGGAAAAATTTCACCTCATTATTGCCTTATGGTTTTTTGTTTGCCTTTCTCTATGTTTGTTATTGCCTCAGACTCATTGGTGATACTTGTAAAAATCCTATAGTCTCACTCTCCCCAAGGGTATTATACTACCTTTCTTATTTACACAAGCTTTAGGTGAGGAGGGTTGTGACACCTGGAAACATCTCAGTGTTCTATTTCCCCAAAAGTGTTGTAATTTTCTTTTTATTGTGTAGACTCTAGGTGAGATAGATGATGACACATGTCATTATCCTAATGTTCTACTTCCCCAAAGATTAGAAAATTTTAGAATGTTTTCATAGTAGTGGGCCTAAGATATTATGACACATGGATGGTTGTTTCTGATCTACTTGCCCAAAACTTCCATGCTTTGAAACTTTAATACTATTAGTCATTAGTTGAGAAGGATTATGACACATGGTAACATCCTAATACTCTAGTTACCTAGAATACTTAGAAACTTTTCTAAGTTTTTGAATATACATGGGTTAGTAGGATGGTGTTGTGTGACACTAACTTCTCTAAAGATTTAAGTGTAAAACTTTGACAAGTTAAAAAAGGACTATGAAGTTCTGGGATGTTAAATTTTGCATAGAATACCCAATGGACAAATTTTATGAGGAACTTGTGTGTTGAACATAAATTCCAAACTTACAAATGTTAGGCACAATTTTAGAGAACCTCCACACTTAGGAAACTTTTGAAAACTATTACTAGGTTAGCCTAAGTATAATACACAATGAAAACATGGATATATAAGGTAATGGAGAATCTTATTAGAATTAAGGCAACCATTCTTAATTAATAACCTAGGCATAAGAATGCTTGAGAAATCTTCTCATTATTCAGCATGCAATAAAAATCAATAAATGACTCACCCACCATATATAGTTCAAGCTAAAATGGGCCCCTACTCAAAAAAGTTTTGAAAATGGGGTATGTTGAGAATAAAAAAAATACCTAACCTACTAGAAATAATGTGTGCCCTAGACCTATCTATTTTCCCCTCTTTCCTAGAGTTTGGGCCCATTTTAGGTCCATTAAGTTAACCATTTTGGATTTTAGGGTGAATTTATTATCTTCTAAAATGACAAAGTTGCCAATTTGGCATTTTATACCATTTTTAGACAAAACCACCATTTTCATTTTTTATGAAAATAATAACTTTGTCTAACTTGTGAAAAAATTATATTTAGGCATTTTCAATGTTTTATTGTGATGTCACCATTTTATTATATTGTTATTTTGTACAAAGTCATCATCCTTCTTTACCAAGTTACCATTTTCCTTTCTACAAAAATGGTGACTTCACAATTTTGTTCCTTAAAAAAAGAAATAAATGTGCAATTAATAAACCAAAAGGCTCAAGTAAGCATACTTACTAGTTACCCATCATTTGGTGATGACCCATTCTCTCTCACCCCATCACACATGTGCCTTTGTGTTGGTCCACACACCATTTTTATCGATAGGGTTAGAGCTCCAAATCCTTAGTAGTCTAGGGTAAAAATGATTTATTTTTACCCCATGGGTTGAATATATATCTTGGAAATTTCATTTTTCACCTTGTAAGGCCTAAATTTTATTTTTGTTCATTCCAGAAGCTCTTATTTTTTACTTTGTTGTCTTTTTTTTTGTGCCATTCAATATAACAATCACTATCTTTTAATTAGACTATGTTATTTAGCCTTTTAGAGATTCATTTAATAGTGATATTTTTGTGACCTATCCCATGATATTTTGAACGTGCATCTTCATAATAGTTGGTTTTTATAGATTCATGTTCTTATTCTATGATAGCTCATCATCACTTCATTTATAGATTTATTTCATGATCTCCCTTTGCCAATTTTCATGAATGTGGCAAATTATTTTTTGATGATTATTGTTTTATCTTGCCTTATTGGGGAAAATAAATTTTATTCTAAATAATACACTCCACTAGGGAAAATCACTATGCCACTGATTATAAATTCCTTTGAGTAAATTCATATTTCCACTCCTACAATATCTTTTTTATCCTTTTTTCAAGGTCCTATTCAATGACACTATTTGTCACTCAATCCCTTGAGGGGTCATTCAAGGCTCATCCATCACCCTTTGGGGCATTATCTAAGGCATTCATGACTTTTTAATTATTTGAGAATATTTTATTATGCCTATGTCTTGTAATGCCTACTCAAATAGGGGGAAAATATAGACATTCTATTTTGTCCACATCCATATCTAAACTAGATATCAAACCAATTTATAGAAAATAATGTAAATTAAGCCTAGAAAATACCCAAATAAATAAATTTCATCCATATATTAGATGTTAATGCCTAGAATCATGTTAAGGCATCCCTATTTGGGATATTATCCTATATACAACAGTAACCTCTCGTGGATTCATCTCCAGTTAGGTTGTGACCAAACAAACTGACTCTTTTGACCTATTGAATGGGGCACTTAATCTAATTCCTAAAATGACAAAAAGGCTACTAAGAATGAGTTAAGTAAGAAAATAAAATTAAAGGCTTAGTTAAATATTCTATGTTGAATTAGTGAAAATATAATTTCCAAAAAGTAAAATTCAACAAATATCAGGTAAAGTGAGGTCATGATGACATCATCATCCTCAAAGTCAAAAATGGAAAAATATCAACTTAAATGCCTTAACAATTATAAATATTGGTCCATGCCTCTATAAATGTATAATTAATTACTATATTTATTTTATTTATCCTCCCAAGGTTGACCTAGGGTGAACCTAGACCTAACTACACCTAGGTTAGGGTTAGTGTGAAGCCTATAAATACAAGGCTTCACACTCACCTCTAACAATATTTTTTGTGTAATGTTATAATGATAAATTCCTACAATATAATCTTCAACAAGACCAATTTCCAAGGCCATAGACCAATTGGACAAATGGAGATGATGCTAGAACACCAGTGATAAAGAACCATTACTCATAAGTTGAGCTCAAGCCCAACCACATGCCAATAAGTTCTTAAAACTTGAAAGGAAGGTAAACCTATTAATTTACCTTCTAGTTGTATTTGTTTTTCTTTGTTATTTATCTCCCATAGATCCTAGGCTTGAAAAACTAGCTTTGTTTGATTTTTTCTATTCATTGTACTAATAAAGAGAATCTAACAATTATTTATTTCATTAGATTCCTTGGATACACATCATGGATACATTATTTGGATATGATGTGACTTTGATGTAGATTGATTATGTATGGTTTTATGAATCATTATTTTTATTTAATTTTATATAAGATAATAATTGATTAAGATTTGTGTATGGTTATTTCTTTAGTATGTGACATTATTTGATTAAGTGTATCACTATATACCTACTTATTTGGGCCCTTTAATTTTTATGTTTCTTTTCATTATATGAATATTTATTGGGAACTTTTCCTTTCTCTATGAATTTTTATTTATGGCCATTTCCTTGTTGGGTGTTGTGAAAAAATTATGTAATTCACAATTTATGGGTCAATAACACTTACTTGAACTCTAGATACTCCATTGTGCCAACATATCATGCTGAAATATAGTGCACTCATCTAAGGCATAGATAAATAACACACTAAGTCATTGTTTGGATAGATATGAATGGATATATCATTCATATCCTTTATTATTTGATAAATAATGAGAGAAAACCATTAGTTTTTTATTTACTAGTAAATTTTTATGGTACATATCAATCAAAGAATTACACCTTAGAACTTTTACACATAAAGGTAAGCATTAACCATTTATAACATAGTATGGAATGAATGCATAAAAAAAATATAAGGTACACAACAAATAATTATTATTTTTATTTTTTCATTCAATTCCTCAGAATAATACATATAATCATGCAATATTCAATAAGTGTTGTTGTTTTTATGTTGTTGTGGTGTTAAGATGTGTTTTGATATTTTTAGCAAGCATTATTATAATATTTGGTTATGATGAAAATTCATGTATGTTTTTATGTAAAAGGTAGGGTACCTCTTGAAAACCCATATTTTCTAATAATTAAAAAAACCACTTATAGTTTCAACAACATAACACTAACATTGTATTCTCTCTATTCACTATTCACTATATATTTACCAATGATGTAAGCTATAATTTTATGATACCAAAGCACCAACATTTAAATTACAACTCATTAATATGCACTCTTAGAGATGATGAATAACTTTATATAACTAGTAAAACAAACTATTTTACGTTTAATGTCTACCTAGATCAGTGCTAAAATGCACTAGATCCACTCAAGGATGTTTTTCTTAATGAATATTCTTATGGAATCAATCTACCAAACTAGTTTGTAACTCATTAATTTTCATCCATGGTTTATGAAACATCCTCCTCAATTTTTTTTCCTTTTTATATGTTGGCCAATATACCATACAAGGCATGACACATAAATTAGCCAAAATTCTATTAGATGATTCTAGGTCTTCAGGTACATCTTTGCCAACCCATTCTAAAATTATTATTATTATTAATATTTTATTTTTAGTGGTGGTCATAATTTTTCCTCTACCTTGCACTTCTTGTCATTTCATATAGTTTATATATTCTTCAAATTATACTCAACCTACCCCTGCTTTGACTTTTTTGTAAAACTGGTGAATACCTATTCTTAGCCAAAATTAGGGACCAACATCACCCCATACTATTCTATTTTTATGTCCTCAAACAACCATTTGATTACTAATATAATAGTAAGTTATTTAGTTCCATCCCTTTGGATGAATTCTACTATGGTAGATACTTATTTTTTAAACCCCTAAGTGTGTGTGGTTTCTCTTGAGGTTATGTGGCTTTCAATTTTAAAAAATATAACTCTACATTAGCACTCTTTAATAATTATTAAAGGGAGTTTTCCTCATCAATTGATTTGTGTTTAAAACCCTTAAAATCATCCTTAGTTCTTTCCCTTTCCCCCTATTTGATCCTTTAATTCTTTTATATTTTTTATAATTCAAGTTCTCTTAGATTTATCTTTATTTTTGTAAATTTACATTGCTAATTTCTCATGTTTCTCTTTTTACACAAAAATAACGATTAATCACTATTTTTTAGATAAAAAAATTAGAAATAATTCTTAGCCCCTACTACCTTGATAACAAGTTAATTTAGAAAATTTTCACAACCTTGAAGCTACTAAAAGAATAAAAATATGCTTTCTCCTTATATGTCTTCTCACCCTCCTTTGTGTCTTAAATTATTTTCAACAAGAATTATACCATGATAATTATCTTGTCATTGTATTTTAATACATGTAAATCATCCTCATCCATCAGGCTTGGTTTATATCTCATGATGCACCGATAGAGATTAATAATATGTAATTCCCTTGCCATGTTTTTTTAATTTGATTGTGTGAACTTATTCTATTTTTGAATCATATTTCATGTTTACCTTATGATGATTATTTTTATAGTTCTATATTGCACACTAGATGGAAGTAGAAGTGTTCAGGTCCTACTTCCAAATCTAGCTCAACATGAGACTGACCCCAGGCTATGGGTATCCTATAATGGGGTTAGACCTCTAGGATTTTTAATGAGGCTAACTCCTCTAATACATCATTTTATCTCATTATGACTACTAAAACCTACTACTGACTATGAAAAAGGGAGAGAGAAAACACATGAAAGGGAAAACTAAGCTAAAGATAGTGATGCGCCTAAATTATGGTTGATCTACTCTATGTGAATCTTAAACACTAATGAAATAAGCATAAAGCTAGATCTAGGATTCCAAATGTTTGTCATACATCCATATTTCATGAAGAGGTTCACCAAATGATCATGATCTAAGGGAAATGATAGAGAGTTCTAATGCAAGACACTAACTAATCATAGTATCCACATGTGAGATGCAATCAAAAGATTTAGAACACTGGAAGTGACCTGTATAAAGATATGAACTAGTAACTAGGTGAGATCATGACTTGACAAGGGAGAGATTTATACCACATATGAAAATATAATATGTAAACACTATACCAGATAATGAAATCTAAAAAAATAGTCTTGTATTTATCTCAAAAGGTTACAAGCTCCATCTTGGTAGAGTTTAGTCATGCCCAAGAGAGGTAGTAGAGTGATATTGAGATAATTACAAAGAGGATTCATTTTTTGTCTCAAAAGCCTCTGTAATAGTATAAAAAGATAGAGAGAGATGGGAAAAATGCATTGGAGAGTGGAGAAAAACCATCAAGATCAAGAAGTGAGGTGGCAACTCATTGATTATTTTTTGTATGAGTGATTTGATAAAAAAATGGACCTCCTTTTGTCCCAATAGTCCTAAATATCCTCTCATTGGTTAAGAGATCCCACTAGAAGACAAGGGCTTGTTATCAATAGTGACCAAGTCTATTTGAAAAGAATTAATGCCCTTAATTATTTCTCTAACTAATAGTTCACAACCTTGGGACCCTATGTCCACTTGACGTGTTTATGAGTATCAAATACTTAAATCTTGAAACTAATAGTGCCATGCCATAAACAACTTTTATTACTTAATTTTTTGATGATGAAGCCATGTCAATAGATGAGACACTTTACATTAAACACATATCTACTCCATTTTCATATTTGGATCATAGTTTTATATATATATGGAAAACTAATATAAGATTATTTGTTTTCCTATAGTTTCTATATTAATATGGACCTATAAACTACATATCCTCTTTTCTAGATCCAAATAGGTCCAAAATGACCCAATCTATCTTTATAGGAACCAAGAGTTCACCATATACACAAATCCTTCTTAAGAAATGGCAAACATAGTTGTAGAAAAAAAGTTGTTTGATACAAATTTATGAACTAGAGGTCGATATTTAGCCTTAATGGCAATACTTCATGTTATTTATTACCTTGGCTACATCATTGTGTCCCTTTAATGACATTGGATCAAGCTTTAATGATGATAGGATGACCCTACAAGACCTATTTGTTTCCATCAAAAATGGTTTCTTGACTTTCATCAAAAGTCTTAGGCTCACCTTTGTTTTAATTGGATGTCAATATCTAACTTAGCTCATTGAAATATTAACCTTTGCTCATATCATCAATCTTGATCTATATGATCGAGTGAAAGCCATTGATCTTGCCCTTGACTTATTAACTCTATCTAAGATTGCGCCACATGTCAAATGTGCATTTGTTTTAGGATCTATTTTAAGTATAGAGCCTCACATGCTTCTACCACATGTTAATATCTTGACCTCCTTGATTTTTTCACTCATCTTACACTATTGGATTAAGATGTATGATGAAATGTAGACTGTTATATCTACTGGGACCCACTATTTGAAATCCAATGACTATTTCATGAGATTAAAATTGATGTTCACACTCCTATCAAATGATATTCATATGACCATCATTAATATTCATGTAAATATAAAATCTAATCTCAAAAGGGTTTGATTTATTTGAGATTTATTTTAACATTTGTGTGAATGTCTTATGCTGCAAGTACAACTTTAAAGTGCCATAACTCAAGCCAAAAATCTTGTATGGGCATGAAACTTTTAGAGGATTATCCTAGTGTGTAAAGATCCATGGTGCTATAATATCTTAGTTGGTGAGTATTTTTAAGGTGAATTTATTAAATACATAAGTTAGCTAGTCCATTCATTTATTTATGACATCTTGGTGATGGTCTAGCCTTCCAAGCTTGCCAAATTCATCTTTTTATCATTCCTTTAAGTCTATAATGGATTATTAAGATTTGTGTAACTTTGTCCATGATTCTAAATGCTTAAAACATATGAGCACTACTTATTATTCTTCATTATGTAATATTATACTTATTTTAAACCTTTAATCCACTTCTTGATCAAACCACATGAACTCCACTCAGCTTTTCAAAGCTTGGTATATGAGCCAAAAATGGTCAACATTTTTGGCAACTCATAGGTTTGCATGCCTATCTATGCAAGAGAACCTAGACCATGTTGTCTGTTTTAGTCCATTGAGCATGGAGTCTCTACTTCGGTCCAATATATTGACTTGGATCCAACACTAGCTTCCAATCTTGCTTTAACCTCTCTTTGAAACAAATACAAGGGGCCAAGAAAATAAAAAAATAAGATAGAGTGCCCAAGGCACTTATTGAAGGGAAATTAACATACTAAAAGAAATTCACACAAAGGCACTTAAAGAAAATCATGAACCTAATTTAATATATATAATATTGTATAGTAATTCATAAGCATCTCCCTTCTGGGTCAAATGGAAAACTTTGATTATCATTCACTTGTAACAAACCAAGCTAAAAAATACCTTGCTTTGGAGGTATCTGAAATGGTAGGCCAAGTAACTTAGTGGCAAACCCTTTTGATATTCTCCTTAATGGATGGAATGGAATGAACATGTGTCCAATGTATACATACTAGTCCAAGTCTTTCGATATCGGTTCTCGTTGGACTATGGGAGAAATTTCTTCTTGTTTCTCATCAGTTTTGAGAAAGTCTCACATGAAGACTTAATTTGGAATCTTGGGAAAAAATACACTTGGTTCAATTGGTGGTTTAAAAATACCATGTTCTTCTACCTTATCCTTATGTAAATTAGGACTGATAATGCTTAGAACAACATGTTCATAGCTTTCTAGAAGGACATATTCCTCAACCTCTTCAAATTCTTTGGCTATGGCATTGAACTACCACCATAACTCTTTAGGATCTTCACTAGTATTCTCATAAAATTAAATAACTTTAGCACTTGAGATGTCTCCTTCATCAACCTCACTCAAGATTTCAACTTATTCTTCAACTATAAATGAGGGTTGATTTGACCATCCAAGGTTTAAAGTATCACACTTATTTTTCTCAAGATCTAATTTGTTTTCCTCTAGTTCCAACATATCATGCTATCATCAAATTTTCACCTCATCTTGAAGTGTACACACCTTAGAAGCCTAGTCTTAATCCTCTTCTTTATTTATGTATAATGAACCTTTAGTGGTATAATATTTTCATCTTGAGGGTTAACCTCATCAAGATCCAGTTCATTTATGTCAAATCTATGCTAAGAAGGCTGGTACAAACCTAAGTTTCCTTTTTTGGATTAAGTGGACTACCTATCATGATATCTTGATCAAATAAACTTGCATTTTCCTCTTTAGGTCCACCTATAACTACAATTTCCTCTATATTTTATAGAACAGGCTCCTCCTTTATAAGGGAGATGGTGGGAGGGTAAAGAAGTTTACTTTACTTACATATTAGGAAGGTATCCTTCTAACTAGGTACTTTGAATCCTCTTTGAGGTGGCTCTTTAATTTAGGAGAGAGAGTCTTAGAACCTTTGTACACCAAGCTCATTGAGCTGAGCTATGGTTGCTTGATTCATTTCTTTCACAGCTAACCCTTCCTCTACCAGGACTATTTCTTAGACTTGCTCAACTAACACCTTCATTTAATTGTTTATGTCTTCCTTGATTGATTTCCATGAGGGGAGTGTGTAATAATTTTCCACATTCTCCTTTTCCTAAATGGGTGTGTGAGAGGGTGCTTTCACAAGAGAGGGTATGAAATAATTAGGGTCATAGGAGAGGATCCAAGATGGAATAACTTCATGCTCTTGAGTGAGGATGGGCATTAGGGTAGGAGAGGGAAAATTTATTGTCTCAATATTGATATACTATTTCTCCCATTACTCAAATATTTATTCAATGGATAATATCCATCTTTTCATCTCTTGCTTCTCAACATATGGGTAGTCAGTTTCTTTAATGGATGCCCATACATTACAAAACTCTTGAAAGATATTTATCCCCTCCATGGCATGAATATGGATTTTTTTTCCAAGTTTTACCCCCTCATTTATCATCATGATTTTTCTTACTTGGTCCAATATTACCTCTCTAATTTTTGACAAGGATGGACTTTGACAACATTGACTAGGGGGTTGATCAGGGACTCTTGGAGGTTGAGCTTGAGGCTCTTGGAGGTGAAAGAATGCATAAGGATGGTAAAAATGAGCTTATTTATCTTCATAATATATTAACATATTATCTAAATTTTAGACCATGCTTCTTATTATTTCTATGTCCTCATTCCTACAAGATGACATTTGTTCACTTTCACAAATTAACCATATATTCTTCATTAAATGAAGAACACTCCTTGACTTTTGTAGAGCATGAATATGGATGACTAGAGAAAACTCCAAAACCTTACCAATATCCATTATCAACTCAATATAAACTATTAATTCTTGATTTAATCTTGATAGGGATGTAACAGGGTAAGCCTAGTCTTGACAAGGGGAAATAGAGGACTGATTTGAATCCAAAAGAGGTTAACCTTGGTCATATATAGGGGTAGAAGGAGGAAAATTCCATGATAGGTTTTAAATATTGTTTTATTCCCACTTAGGATAACACATAAAAATTGTTTGCCTGATAAGTGTGATGCTGAGGTAGAGGATAAGCACATTGATCAAAATATGATTGATTGTACACACCATATTATGATGATTAGGCACTTAGTTAGGCTACTTAGCCAGCTGATAGATTATCAGAGTCACCATTGATGTTTTTATAATGACTCTAAATGCTGATATGTAGAATAACAACACCAAAAATTCTTCCACTAATTTGGACCTTGGTCTTATTGGGTATGCCAAAACTATTGGAGGTCTAGATTGCACCCTAGCTAGAAGCATAATTGTTCAGGTCCTACGTATAAATCTAGCTCAACATGGGTATAACCCTAGGCTATGTGTATCCTATAATGGGGTTATAATTCTAGGATTTTTAATGACGCTAGCTACTCTTATGCATCATTTTAGCTCATTCCCACTACTAAAACCTACTAATGACTAGTGAAAAGGGAGAAAGAGAACATGAAAGGGAAACCTAATATTGTTAGAGGTATAATCAATGAGAGGGGGAGGGTGAATTAGTGAGATTATATATTTAAAATTATATTATAATCCTTCCAAACTCTTAATTAGTTAATACATACATTCATGAGGCATACACATCATTCATAGAAATGAATAAGAAAGACAATGCAAGATCAAGCACATAACACATGACATACATGGGAAAACCTATTGGGGAATAAAACCCATTATAAAATATAATTGGAATACTATCATATAACAATAAGATATAATTTATACCATTTAAAAATGATCAAGGAACTACCAATCTTGATTTTAGTGAGATTGCAATCCCACAAGGAGCTACCACACCTGTCTAACTGAGCTACCATAACAACTAAACCTTTAACAAGATTCATCCTAAAAGGAGGTTTATACCCCATTATATGATAATATTCCATAAAAAAACTTATGAATACATCTCCTCAAAACTAATTTCCTACAAATCTAATGTAGATACAAAGTATATCAGCTTTCTTCAACTCTGCACACTCAATGCATCCAAAGCCACCTTTTAGACCACTCTACACTTCACAGTAACAAATTTATCACCACAAAACTCATTTTTGATAAAAACACATTACATAATAGAAATAAAACACAAATATTAATTAGGACACATTACATATCCCCACTCTTCAAACCTTCACTCAAACTTACTTTAACATACCTGCAACCATTATGTCATAATAATAACATGACTAGATGGTCATACACATAATTAACTCTTTGATATGCCTCTAAAATCAACCAAAAAACTCATATATTCTTCACATCACCTTAATTGATAATATACTCTCCCAAATAGCTTCTTGATTAACTTGCTCAATTTTGCTCCTCAAGGTTCCTTAGGTCAACTATGATGGTATTGATCATAAATGCTCTATAAATAGTGAAATAAAAGATAGTGATTTTTACATTTTTGAGACTTAGATGAGGTTTTGAGAATGTGGAACCAAGTTAAGTTAATACCCTTTAAAATAAAAGGCACAGATCAATGAGGACTAATAGAGAGTGAAGAGGATTAGTCATGCTTGTCTGATCAACCAATCATACTTCAAGCATACTAGGACAAGCACATTGCACACTTTATCATTGTCATATAGACTATAAAATAGATTTATCCACTCATTATGACACCTCCATGACATAACCATGACATATTTGACAACTCTCCAACAATATCTCCCTTTGTCATTAATGTCTACAACCATCATATATAGAAATATACAACTCACCTTCTATATTCAAGCACTCTCACAAAAAGAAATTTCTCCCCATTTGACACAATGAAAAAATTGTCACAAAATAACCCTAAGGACCTAAAAATACCATAAATATGAAAGTACCATATTATAAATATAATACAAACTCCCTATTACCTTAAACCTACCTATGCTTGCCTTGATAACTTCCTCTTGCTCCATGCCAACACTCTCCTCAATCAAACATTGTATTCAATAAATAAATAACACACAAAACATTAAAATTCAATGGAACTCACCAAGAAACATATGAGAGGGACTCCCCCTAATATATCTAAGCCATTTCACCTTTTGAGCATCTTTAGATCTCCACATACCAAGAAAACCCAACATACAAGCTTACTAGCGTTCTCTATCAAACCACCATAAGGACCACCAATAGAAATTCATGCCACTCATTAATTAGGAAAAATGATCTCAACCAAATTTATAACTCTTCTTGAAAAAAAAATACCTTTCTCTTTTGGATAAACTAATAAAAAATCACTCTTCATATTAGGCCTATCTAGCCTCTTTCTATCCCTACCTAGAATTTATAGATCCCACAATTTTTAGTAGATAGATATTCAAGAATTGAAACATAATATCTAAAACACTCTCATATTCCCCCTTAATCACACAAATTTTCATCACCAATCTCATCCTTTGAAACATACTTCCATCAAAAAACTACTAGCTAATTAGCCCTCTATATTAACAAAAACATGAATAACTTGAGAACCACAAACCTTCAAATCTCTATGAATATTTATTTGAAAACCCATTTATCCCATTAAAATAATTAAGAAGCTAAAATCCTCAATTTACAAGGCAAACCACTTTTCTAACATAGCCTAAAACCTTAGAATCGCAAAACAAACAAGGTCAACAAACCTCCTTTTGTTCAACAAATACCTCTGAAACTTATTTCACACCTAGCGACACCCATCACAAAATTATAGACCAAAAATTGAGATTTCAAACATTTAGGAACATAGACTTCCTATAACCTATTTTAGGGTTGCTTGTCCTTTAACCAAAATTGAGGAAACTAAGGTACTAAAAAATCTTCAATTTGGCTTCAACATACCATTAGACCACAAAATACCTATAGCACATCATAAAGAAGTGTAAAAACCTTTATAAGCATAAAAATATTCTTGACATTTCATCAATCTCATTATTCAATTTAAAGATATGCATTATGGCCCTACACTATAGCTCCTTCCCAAACCTCTAGAGCAACCTTATGAACTTGTCCCCATTAACTAGAGACATTCTCTGATTGGCATTGTCATCTTGAGTACACAAATTTTCTTCTTCAAACCTTATTTATCATATTCAACTACTCACTCCTCTAATCTTAGGACCTAACCAATTACAAAGCTCCCCCTAAATTCATGCTTCATCAAGAACATAACATCTTCAACAAGTCTTCAAATACTATCCAATCACAGTCAATACTCATATAGAGATACCTCATCTTTAAAACACTATGAAATTTCATGGCATACATAACTATTCAATAAGCATTTAATAGGTTTAGCAACATCTAGAACATAAGTCTAGAAGAAAGGCCTTCAATTTCTAGGCTTACCTAAAATCTACAATAAACTAATATGTAGATAGATATTTGAAACTCACCTTTATACTAGAGCATCCAAACCATGATCAACAAGATAACTGCTTCTCAAGATAGGACCATGAGATTATTTGCAATATTATTTTCTCCAACAAATAGATATATAAACAGAATGCATAAACTTACCTTGTTTTCATAACTTCTCATCAAAAAATATTTGATATCTACCAAGCTTCCTCTGATTGACAAGTGTATCCTTAAATCTTAGATAGAGACACCCTGATCCACAATGTCCTATAACAATGTTAAATAAGGAGTTGCCCATAACTCCTCATATTCCTTTTCCTCATTGGTTATCTAATATTGATAGTTCTTTTTTTTAGGCTTAGAACTAGCCTCAATCAATACCTTGGCTTTCTCCTTGATCTTAACTTGAACTAAATTTTGATTTTCCTTTTCTATCTAGATAGTTGACATATTCTCTACTTTATACTTGTCAAAAAATGTTGATAATATAAACTCTTGACTCTTCTTCATCTCTGATTATTTTTACACCTTGGTAAACAATCCATCAAGACTCTTAGACTCAATAGATTTAGTCCCCTTAGCCTTTACTACCTCAGGTCTCCATACCAAATTTTGACTCTTCTTGTCTTCTATAGCCATCTTACCCACTTGATCTTTGAGTTTAGACTAATCTGTAACATAACCTTCTAGAGAAACTTTATTATCAACCTTATGACTAGAAGAATTGGCAATGATTACCTTTGATTTTCACACCTAACTTCATCCTTTCTCAAACCTTCTAAGAGATCTATATCCTTTGACATACCTTGAAGACCTCTTAACACTATTTGGAAAGATTATAGCACTATGTCCACTCTTAAGACAATTGAAACAAATAACATCATTCATACCTTTTGATAGATTTGAATTATGATCAATCTTTGGCCAAAACCTCCTATCATAGCTCCATGAATTTCCATACTTTACTAACTTCATTCTATATTTCTTAGCTCTATGACCATACATATTACATGTATAACATTGACCATGAAATAAACTAGCATACCTTGAAGCATTTGGCTATCTAACTTGTCTTATTTCATTGCTCTTGACTTGATCTGAATTATTTTGATTTTCTTTAAGCTTTCTTATCTTGAAAACAAATTGCTTGTGCTCATCCATCAATGAATATAGATTCATTTCCAATTGAATGCTCTCATGTGCTTTATCTCTTAGACTTGAAATTAAAGCCATTAACTGACCTCTGAGAACTTTTATAGTTTCCCTACCACTCAACTTCTTTATCCGTGTCATCCTTTATTCTACATGTTTGATCTATCAAAACTCCCTCAAAAGAACTAACTTGTGCTTCAAGACCATTGATCATATTTCTCATCTTATGATTCTTCTTCTTTTGCTCCTTTAGTTCACTAAGTGCACCCATGAGCTCAGCTTCTAGATAAACTTATTATTCCCTATTATCATCTTCTTTATCAAACATGATGTCCTTTTATTTTGAACCCAAACTTGTCTTCACATCTACATGCTAAACCTTGAGATCATTGATAATATTCTCATCCTCTTTGAAATCTTTATTCAAAGTACATATCTATTCTTTAAGTGCCTTGATCACAACCTTCCATTATTGATTTTATTTTTTCAACTAATTAGCCATCTTTATACCTACTTAAGATCACCTTCAATCTGTTAATCTTCCTCCAAAGTACTTGCTTTGATACCAATTGTTATAGGTACAATCACTAAGAGGGGGGTAAATCAGTGAGACAAGATATTTCAACTTTAGTTCCAATCCTTCCAAACTCTTAATCAATCAATACATACATTCATGAGGCATACACATCATTCATAGAAATGAACAAGAAAGATAATGCAAGATCAAGCACATAACATATGACATATGTGGGAAACCATCTTGGGGAATAAAAATGATTGAAACTTGCAATTAGAATACTATCATATAATAAAAATATCAAATTTAGACCATATACAAATTATCAAAGAACTACCATTATTGATTTTAATGAGACTCCAATCTTATAAGGAGCTACCATACCTATCTAGTTGAGCTACCACAACAACTAGACCTTTATCAAGTTTCACCTTTCAAGGATTTTTCTACCCCTTAAATATTGAGGTGCCATAATAAATCCTATGAACACATCTCTTCAACATTGATTTCCTACTAATCTGATGCAGATACAAAGTATATCAACTCTTCAAACTCAATGCATTCAAATACACCTTTTGGAACACTCTACACTTATCAACAAAAAATTGATCACCATAACACTTGTCAGGGGATCTCTAGCTCTACCAATTAGAGCACAATTGATTACTTTCTTATATGCAATTAAACACAAAATTTTACCAGAATGATAAAGTAACTAGAAACTTGAGACAACAAAGAATTTGAGAGACAATACACACTCTTGTATTAAATATTACTAGAAGAAAATACAATAAGGAAGACACCACTTCTTCCTCCACCTCAAAGGCTTGCCACACCTCAAGACCTTCTTCCCTCTCTCTCTTGCTCAACACAACAACTCTAAAGCCTGAGTTGCTATCCCTCCTTGAATGCTTCAGCTGATCTCCTTGACCTTACACCTGTAGATCTCCTTGACCTTGCTAGCTTCAATGCTTTTACTTGCCTTAGAATTATTACAATACATGCCTTATGGGTCTTTAAATAAGATCCCATGCTTACAAAAATAGAACTCTAGTTACAATAATTAGACACGTAGCTCATGACTATAATTAGTTGCTTGACATGCAAACACTCGCTTCACTTAATTGACTATTCGTCAACAACAGTTTTAAAAATACACAGGTGACCGATGCTGGTCCCTACTAGTTTGGTGCTGCCAACGTCAGCCGACTCCCTGCCATCACCGGTCTCCTTCTCCACTACATCTAACTGACGTCGGTCATACTGCCAATGTCGATGGCTCTGGTTCTTCAGCATCCTTCCTTGTGTCTGTAAACAATTGAAGATTTTAGCTCCACACCTTAACAATCTCCCACTTGGAGATAAATAGCTGCAACTTGTACCTGTACCTGTACACCATCTATTTTGTTCCTTAGGCTCTGTATCCCTCTTCAAAGTCACTCTTGAAGACCAACCACCATGCAAACCTATGATGCAATACTGTATCTTATGCCACAAGAATTTTGCTACTCCCCAAATTCTCCATGACATACTTCTGAACCAACTCTACCCTTAGCTCAGAAAACTCCCTGTATATGAAACCCTGCAACAAGTAACATAATACAGTAACAGGATAATGTAGCTAATATTATCCAACCTGGTAAAGATAAAATACAATGGTCAAACCTCCATTGTTTTGCAGCCTAATCAAGACCATATACCATAGCCTTCTGTCTCATGTGTCCATCCACTCTCTTCTCTAAAATGGGAATCCATCCCTCTATCCAATGCTTCCTTCCAGCTGACAACACTACCAACAAATACCTATTTGGTTCTCCAAGGACTCACACTCCTCATCCATGCCAAGCTCCCACTGTTTCTGGATTCTACTTGCATTGCTTCTTCCATCTTCCTAGTTCATGACTATCAGTAAGCAATATAAAGAAGGTGAACAATGAATATGAGGTTCACATACCTTTCCTGACCTCCACATGGGTGTTTAAGACTTATTAATTCACCTAACATCCATTCCAGTGACCGATCTAGGCCATCTCCCAGTCTGCTCCCGACCAATGTCAGTTCCCTGCACTGACCCTGACTATCGACGTCATTTCCCTGGCCGACATCAGTGTCCCTCCTACCGGCGTCGGTCCTTATGACCAGCGTTAGACTTTTCTAGTCTAACCTACTGACCCTGCTGGTCTGCATATGACCGATGTCAGTATCTGGATGACTGACGTCGGTGCCAAGCTATCGACATCAGTGTCTATGTGTTCCTATAAGTGATGAAATTTTCATCCGCAAGCTCTTCTTAGATCAAACCTCTGTCCATGCTACCTTGCTTAGATTTATTCAGCCCCTATGACTGATCTCTGTCCTTCATCTCCTCCATAAACACCAAGGCTTCTTTGTTCTTGTCAAAAGCATCAAATTTCCTCTTTCTACAATGAACTGTATTTATGCTTTCCAAATTTGAACACATACCTTTTGGATCAAGAACTTCCATTCCCTTCCTGTTCTTGTGACCAAGCCTATTAGGCCACATCTTCGAATCTACACCAGAAGTAGAATCAATAATACAAGTAGACAGATAAAGAGTATCTACTTTCTTACCTCTTGCTAGAATAAGTTCTCCCTTGGTAACCTTCCAAGAATCTGTTGTGAGGGTTATTGTGCATCCCTCATCTCCCAACCTTCCTACAGAAATTAGACTCTGCTTCAGAATTGGAACATGCATGACCTCTTTCAACACCCATGTGTTGTCAATCTGCAATCTCAGCTACACTTTCCCTTTGCCAACTATCTGACAAGGCATACCATCCCCTAAGTAGAGCACTCCAAAGTCTCCCTATTCATACTCATAGAATGAATCTCTGTTTGGGAATGCATGAAAAGATGAACCAGAATCTAAAATCCATGATCCTACTTGACTATCTGAAGAAAGTATGAGAGCGTCCTGCATCACAATATTTACATCCTTTGCTTCTTCCATACCTACATGTTGATTCTCTTTATCTCTCAACCAACACTCCTTCTTCGTGTGTCCTTTTTTTCCACAAAACTAGAAGGTAATACCTTTGGACTCGGATCTCCTTCCTGACCTTGATTTCCCTTGCTCAACCTTCTCCCTTTACCTTCCCCTACTTTCTGCACTTAGAGCATTCCCTGATGATTCACCTGTGCTTCTCTTGCGTATTTCTTCATTCAAGATCACACTCACAACATCATCAAATTTTAAGATTTTAGAAGCAGATGCAGAATTACTTACTGCCATAACCTAACTGTCCCAACTTTCAGGCAAAGAACATAAAATCAAGAGAACCTTTACCTCATCATCAAAAACAATATTGATTGAAGCTAGTTGGTTTACCAAACCATGAAAATCACTGAGATGAGTATGTACTAATCCACCTTCTTGCATTTGCAAATTAAATAGCTGCTTCATAAGATATACCTTATTAGAAGCCGAGGGCTTTTTGTATAAATTCGCCAAGGATTTTATCAACTCTTCTGTTGTCTTACACTGTGATAAGCTGGAAATCACAGAGGATGCAAGGCTCAACCTTATGGAACTGAGAGCCTTCCGATCAAGAACATTCCATTCTTCATCCTTCATATCTGTGGGCTTGCATGCAACCCCACCCAATGGTAAGTACAAATCCTTCTGATACAAATAGTCCTCAATCTGCATCCTCCAATGTTGATAATTCTTGCCATTAAACTTCTCCATTCGTAGTCTACTTTCTTCTGCCATTGCTGAACTCCCACTCAATCAAAAAACTCTGTGAATGACCTATAATCAAAAACAATACCCTGCTTCCTGCAAACTATAGCTCTGATACCACTTGTTGGTATCAGCTCTTGAACCTACAACCAAGGCTTTGATACCACTTGTCAGGGGATCTCTAGCTCTACCAATTAGAGCACAATTGATTACTTTCTTTTATGCAATTAAACACAAAATTATACCAGAATGATAAAGTAACTAGAAACTTGAGATAGCAAAGAATTTGAGAGACAATACACACTCTTGTATTAAATATTACTAGAAGAAAATACAATAAGGAAGATGCCACTTCTTCCTCCACCTCAAAGGCTTGCCACACCTCAAGACCTTCTTCCCTCTCTCTCTTGCTCAACACAACAACTCTAAAGCCTGAGTTGCTATCCCTCCTTGAATGCTTCAGTTGATCTCCTTGACCTTACACCTGTAGATCTCCTTGACCTTGCTAGCTTCAATGCTTTTACTTGCCTTAGAATTATTACAATACATGCCTTATGGGTCTTTAAATAGGATCCCATGCTTACAAAAATAGAACTCTAGTTACAATAATTAGACATGCAGCTCGTGACTATAATTAGTCGCTTGACATGCAAACACTCACTTCACTTAACTGACTATTCATCAATAGCAATTCTGAAAATACATAGGCGACTGACGCCGGTCCCTACTAGTATGGTGCTGTCGACATCGGCCGACTCCCTGCCGTCGTCAGTCTCCTTCTCCACTGCATCTAACCAACGTCGGTCATATTGCTGATGCTGATGGCTCTGGTTCTTCAGCATCCTTCCTTGTGTCTGCAAATAGTTGAAGCTTTTAGCTCCACACCTTAACACTCCCTATTGATCAAATCACATTAAAAAATTGAACCAACACACAAATATCAATTAGGACACATTACATATCCCAACTATCCCCACTCTTCAACCCTTCACTCACACTCACTTCAACATAATTGTAACCATTCTATCATAATAATAGAAACATGATCAGATGGTCATACACACATTCCACACTCTAATCTACCTCTCAAATCAACCACCAAGGTCATACACTCTTCACCTTGCCTTTGCTCAAAATATACTCTCTCAAACAACCTCTTGAGTAACTTGTTCATTCTACCTCCTCTAGGCTCATTAGATCCACTGACCTATATGTCCTCATGCACCAACTTAATCAAACAATAATATCTAATCATATTCAATCTCTATTAGTTCTCACTAACCTTTTTGTTCTATTTCAAAGGTTCTTACCTTCCCTTCCTTCCAAATTTACATGCCCTCATCCAAGTCTTACAAATCAAGAAATCACCATCTTTGATGTCACTATTTATAGAGTATTTAGGATCAACACCATCTTGGTCAGCCATTAAGTATGAATTAAACCTTAAGGCATATATCTCATTGAGACACAACTCAAAAAAATATTCATAGTTTGGACATATCATCTATGGGTCACCCTTAAGCAACTATACCTTTTAATAAGGCCCTTGTAACTCTTATAAGTCTCATGTGAACCCATTCACTCCTTTAGAAATTCATAAAACAAAAAAGAACATATAACCACTATCAAAACCATAAAACCATTCCATATGATTTATAGGTCTCCCTTAAGTTCCAAAAACCAACATAAAACATTTCTATTTAAGGACAATTTGCTCAAACAACATTCTATGCACATAGTCATTATGAACAAACACACAGTCACATTCTAAACCATTTTTCATACTGCATACAATTGGTCAAACCTTAAAAATACATAAAATTAATCCTCATATATTCTAAAACACTTCCTAAAATCTAATTCACCATGAAACATTGAAATAACATCTACATAAGCTCCATTACTCTTCTCAATTGACTTGTAAAACAAACATGAACACATAGTAAACTTGGAACCTT